>JAFISD010000147.1:0-80552 GCA_022560085.1 Helminthosporium solani
TGGAGTTGCGGATCACAGCCACTGCCAAAAAGAGGCTCGGTGAGCGATTCGTCGGCGAAATGGGCGGCTGCAACACCTGCAAATGCGGCGATACGGCGGTTGAGCGATGGCGAGCAGGCTATGAGGTCGGTGAGTCCACCACCGTTGGAGAGTCCGGAGGCATAGATGCGCTTTTCGTCGACGCAGAAGCTGGATGTGAGGTAGTCGAGCAGCTCTCCCACGAAAATACGATCATCGACCACTGATGATGGAGGCGCCTCGGGATCTCCAAGCCATTGTTGCTGTATTTGTCAATGTCAAACCTTTTGGAAAAAAAAACATTGATGGTATTACAATTGGTGACGAGAAATTCATCCCTTCCGGATACACAGCGATCGCGTCTTTGTTGAAGTATGGATCCGAGAAGTTTGTGATCGTCTCCATGGATCGTGCTGGTTGTCTCTGGCCATGGAATGCTAGGACAAGTGCTGTCGCATTGTCATTACCGGCTGAGAACCGCTCCGGCAGGTAGACCCGAAACGCCCTTGTCACCGTCGTGTTGATTTGCGATTTAGACTGTAGTGTAAGGACTCGGGTTGTCCCCCCCGGCGTCAAGTCTGCTGGTAGTGGCTTGCCACATCCAGCGCTTGCTTGAGCTGCAGAAGCAAAGCTGATTGAGGTAGCAAGAGCAGAGAATAGAGTAGTTGTCTTCATTGTGTGTGGGTGCCGTTTTTCCAAGGGGAGATGGACCCTTTTTAACTACTCACCATTTAGATAGATCCACCTGTAGCCAACCCACCGGAAGCCCCGGAATTGAGGTATATATGCTGAGGCACCCGCGAGCGTTTCCTTTGTCTGCCCGTGCCCCAATGCTCCCACCGAAGCATGAGCGCCAAGTACCATAATCACTCATCGCTCAACTCGATTACACTTCGCATTTCGTTACACCAAGACGAGCACAGGATGTACTGCAGTTTCGTTCCAAGAACTGCGCAGCCCAATATCCCCATTTACGGTCCAGATGGTGATACATGTACGACGAACTGACAAAGCGGCCGGAAAGGAGAAGGGCCGAACGACGGCGGGAGAAACAATTTTTTTTGGAGATTGACAGGTACAAGAGAAAATATCTGAGGGAATGTTAATTGTGCTAGGAATAGATTACTCCATTTCATCTCTACGCCAAGGCTGTTGTGCTGGGCATTCTTTGTCTTCGTCGACAGTGGCAGCAGCAATCACCGCCTATGTACAAGGACAGCTGCTGTTCTGAATTGTAAGCAGTCATAAATATAGCCTTTATTGCGATGGATATTGAAGTCGAAATGCTTGTCTTTGAATTTAAACTCTTAATTAATGTTCTAGGCTAGGAGCCAGTGAAGGTATCTGAGTTCATACAATTCATAATACAAACGAGGGTTGTAGCGTTATCGCGACAGTTTCTTGGGAGATGAAACTTCTGCTCACTGCCAACCGTTTCGCTCAAATCCAACATGCAGTGATTGCAGTAGAAGTCTTTTCCAGGCTTCTTCGCCTGCGAAGTGCCCTTCCCCCCCTAAGGACTGAATTGATTTCAACTCAGCAATGCCTAGTCAAAGAAAGAACATATCATGTTCCGTCGTGTTTTGAAAATCCCCATCTCTTATAGCGGCCTCAGAGCGCCACCACGGTCGTCCGCCCACCGCCCATGAATTTTCTGACGTAGTCCCTTCCCCCAGAACGCTATTGGCACCGCAATCAGCCCGCCCACAATTTGCAGTACACTGAGTTCAATGCCGACTAGCAAGTAGCCGTGAATCCGGATCCATGAGACGAGGGCAAAGCTCATCGTGTAGCTGAGCAGATAGCAACCCCCGCCAACAACAACAAGCGCAGGAGCGGCCCAGCGGGGGAATGCTTCAGTGACCCAGAGCGAGTTGCCAATGGCCAAGGACACCCATGAGAAGCCGTTCAAACCGTAAGCGACGTAGTACCAACCATAGTGCCATTTGTTGTGTACTGCTAATCCAAATAATAATGTGCTGAGGGCGCCTGTGATGACAGTTGGAACGTAGCCGACGAGTAGATGTTCAGCTTCGCGGACGCCCTTGTTGCGCTTCGAGAGGTACCGGAGCACTTTGGACAGAATCATGCCCATGAAGAAGAAGGCAAGGCCTCCACCAATACCCGCAGAGACGTTAACCCACGCAATCTGCGTGGTGGGTTGGTTGTATGGTTCTGCATCGAGTATGATCGAGAAAGTTGAGCCGATGAACATCATGCCAGCGAAATTGACTGCCGAGGCAACGATAACCCAGTGGATGAGGGGATTGGCTAGACAGAAGACGATCTGAATGTAACATACGCCCATAGACTTCCACGATGCGAAAGGTGAACGCCCGAGGCCGGCGAAGCTGAAGATACTCCGGTTCCTTTCGTCGTCGATTGGGAAGTCTGGCAAGTCTTTATAGAGATCCGACTGAGAATCGCGGTCTTCAAAGACAGTGAGCTTCTCGGTTGCTGTCTGGAGGAGAATGAGACCATTGAAGGCCACTGTTGGTCGCTTGAAGTAGCTTTCACGACCAAAGAAAAAGGCGAGTAGAAAAGCAATGCCAGACGGCACAGCCCACCGTTGATAAAACAAGTGCCAGTCTGCGCCGAAGTCACAGAGGTAGGGTACGAAGATTAGGCAACCAGTTCCGATCATGCCCGCCAGTGCCCAGAGGGAGGCAATGGCATTGGGACGCTGGTGTATAAATGTCATGTCAATTATCATGAGTATTGCCTTAGACTGTCAGTATGACGTACAAAAGAATGTGAAGAAGCACATACCGAAGTCAATGGAAAGCCTTCGCCTAACCCAAGGAAGCAAACGCATACAAGAAGTTCGTTGAAAGTATTGGCATACCCGGCGGAAAGAGTAGCAAAGAAGTTTACAAGCGTTGCAATGAGAAAGACGGGGCGGCGTCCAAGAGCCAAACTAAGCGGTACCCAGATGAAAGCACCTATGCCCATAAAGAGAGTAGGCGCGGTGACAAGAGTTTCGGCTGTCCAAGGGTTCATTTCCTGTTGGGTATATGTTAGTATGAGCATGAGAAGGAGGCATTAAAAACAGGACCATCACTCACCTCTTGAGGAAAGTCTATTGTGATGCTCTCCAGCATCAGGCTGGATGCTTGAACAGCAACGAGAGAAACAATAGCATACCACCATAGCGCCACGATTGCACCTAAAGACTTCCATCGATCCCAGTTGAGAGGATCTTGTGGGCTGTTTGAGGGTATGGGGAGGTGGAGTGTGTTCCCATCATTGGTGATTAGGAAAACCGTACCCGCAAGATCAAAAGACTCGTGTTTTCTCTTATTGGTAGCAAATGAGGCATGTGATTCCTCATCGTAGTCTTCTCGTCCTTCCACGATGGCCGAAAGTGGGCGTGGTTTGCTGAGAGGCTTTGATTTCCTGGCCTCGGCGTCCTCGTTGATATAAACGTCTGGCCGTGGGGGAATTGGGGCTTTGGCATCGCCATAAACCGAAGCGTTGATATCCATGGTGTATTAAAATCAAAAAGAAATGTATTATCTAAACAAGACAAAAGGAACTGAAAACATGAAGTGAATAGAGACTATGGAATTTGAGAACTAGAAGAGCTTGGTCTTGTACTTTTTGCACTTGTTTTTTCTCGCGACTCGCTTACCTGCCATGCCCGAGCAAGTACCCTTGGTTTGTCCGTAACATGGGGTATTCCTAAATGTTCACGAGTACCCTGATGCGGGAAGATAGGGTCCCATGACTGCATGAAACACCAAACAGGAAGTTTCCGCTAATGATTAGAATGTGGGGTAATTCTCTGTGATCAAAGTCGTTCGTTGAGGGTAAGATTTTTGGGCCAAGCCGAGTCTCTGATGTTTCAGACGTTCTGATGGGGCGGTGCGCGACATCGGTGAACTGACCGGCGATACACCGTTGGATGAAGCTTATTGCAATCCCAAACCCCCAGATTCTTCAAGGGGCTTAGGTGTCGGGACTAAACCTTCATTACCTATCTTGGCTTACAGTTGTGAATAGCCCAATGTGTGATGTCACGTTTTGTCTTCGCTGAAAGTTGCTCTCTAGGGCAGGGTTTGGATCAGATACGGTTATACTTTGCAACATGCGTATCCCACACAGGTCCGCAGCGTTCCGATTTGAGAGCGGCGTACTCGCCAGAAAGAGCGTTGCAAATGTGTTCAGGTGGCACGTTTGGGTATCCTTGAGGCCAGCTGTTCCATTGCAGTGGTGGTACCGCGCGGCCGTAGACGCGGATACCTCGCTGAGGATGACATATTAGCTACCGGAAAGCTAAAGTCTGGGACAGATGTCAAAGAGGGCATCTTGAAGCTAGGTGAGTGGGTATGTGTGAAGCGCGCTGCAAATGAGGCAGATCAGGGCAGAGGTATATGCACATAGTAGGTGCATACACTTACACATATTCCGTACATGTCTTGACGAGGGTAAGGCGTCTTTGCTTGTCGAGAAACCATGCACAATATCTAGCAACGGCTTTATTATGACAGGCCCTTGACGTCTTGGGCATTTACAGAAGACGTAGTAATGCGTATCCGTTAGTTTCCGTTAGATATGGGGGTGCCGCACTCGCTCAGTCAAGAGTTGCGGGCGTGTGGTAGGGCCGAAGGAGAGGCGTCTACCCCAATATGATTGGCTCGCTTGTGCTGCTGCTAGTGGGCTTGGCGTTGTTCACCCACCATCGGATTTTTTGGTCTTGAGGCCGCTTGAGGGAAGAACTTCAAAGTCAACCCGTCGAGACCGCCACCACAAGCCGACAAAGTGCGTCTATCCATAGCTTGATCTGCTGCTATTCCGCTAAACTGTTAAAAGAAGATGGTTGCCGCAAAGAAGCACGTCGCTATCGTCAAGAAGCGTACGCCCTCGCTCCCTCCATTGGCGTCGAATTCCGCTACTGACACCACTGCGTACAGACACCAAGCGCTTCAACCGCCACCAGTCCGACCGCTTCAAATGTGAGAGATATGCTGAATCCTGGATGGAATTGGACAGGTTCTGACACTAGATAGGTGTCGACCCGTCATGGAGGAAGCCCAAGGGTATTGACAACCGCGTCCGAAGGCGGTTCAAGGGCCAGGCCGCTATGCCCAAGGTACGACACATCTGTAATACTGGAACTTGAGCATTATAAAGATACCCGAGAGCGGAAAGAGCTGGAAGTTAGAGGACGCACCACCATGAGGATCATGACTGACGAACATGCGTCACACAGATTGGCTACGGCTCCAACAAGAAGACCCGTCACCTTATGCCCAGCGGTCACAAGGCTTTCCTTGTTCACAACAGTATGACTTCCTCTGCCCGACGGCGCAAACCGAACTCATCTAACAAACACAGTCCGCGATGTCGACCTCCTCTTGATGCACAACCAGACCTTTGCCGCAGAGTACGCTCCTCTCCACACAGCAGTAGCAATTGACATGCTAATATACACAGGATTGGCCACGCCGTCTCAGCACGAAAGCGCGTCGAAATCATCGCCAAGGCGAAGCAGTTGGGTGTCAAAGTGACGAACAGCCAGGCTAGGGTCAAGACCGAGTCATAGAGGACTGATCGATTGATGGGGCGGGGGCATATACGGCGTCTCTGACTTACGGCACGGCAAATGGGATGTGGCTTTTCCGTCGGCTCCGATCTCATTCGAGGGGGCCATGTATCCAAACAAAAATATTGCACACATTTCAGTCGCGTCCACAAGATCTGTGGCTGTGAGGTCATGGCCGTGAATGAGCAATAGGATACTCCAATGCGAAAACGAGCATTTCAATGGGCCCGGGCTGCGGTATGCTTGGATGTGAGGTGATGCATGTTTCCGTACCTAACCGCCCAGGGTGTCATACGTTGGCGTCTCGTTCGAGTCCATGTGAACTGTATCTTTGCCCATGTACAAGTACGGAGGCACTGCAGGATTGCTATTCGAGGCAGGCATTGGGTGTTGAGATATGAATATCCGGCCGTGCATGTTCACATGCCTTATACAGCGAGATATCTGCCAGGTTACTGGGCCATGGGCAGCCCAAAAATGCTGCATGTCCGCTTTACCTACATAGTGTTTGATGGCTGATCACAGTTGGAGACATTTACTGGACCGATCCATCAGCTCAACTTAGTAGCAGACTTGAGATACTACCCAGCTTCACCACTAGCTCTGATCCATAATGTACAACTACCTAAAGATACCAAAAAGCCGCTAGAGAAAAGGTACACATGTCAAACCAAGCATCCGTGTTGCTGATCACATCGGTTCGCCCTCGTCCGAGATCTGATTCGCTAACGGAAGCCACAACCCGAATCCCGATCCGCATTCACACGCATGCTCACGCCTCAACACCACCACAAACACCTACGTACACCGCCCCATCTATCGATTAACAGCAAGGGCTTTCTTTTTATCCACAATCTTGTACTCAGCCGCTTATCTCGTCCTTCCACCACGAGGGCCATCTGCTCGCCCTCATTGGCCGCTAAGTCACTTATCTGAGAACCATATGGTAGGGACATCGGGGTGCTGTGTGTCTATTTGTGGTCCAGATCGGTGAACTGTGGTCCATAGGAAAACCACGGTTGCGAGCTTTGATCAATGAAGCGTGTTATTCCATGTGATAATGCGAATGGCTTGAGGGGAGGGTGGTGAGGATGACGAACACTGACTGCAGTAGGCGACGGAATTCTGGCTCACCACACCGACTCCCTCCTTTGAATTGGTCTTACGAATCCACCCGCGTTTGTCGTCCGAAGGGAGCCTCCATAAATGCTCTATCTGTCACTCGTTACCATACTCGTGTAGGGACATTCCCTCCACCATGATCTGACCGTTGCGCCAGGACTATTTTAGCTCCCGCACGCACGCCACCCCAGAGAGCCTAAATATCATTTTCCCCTTTTCTAATCATATCAAATTTTCTCGCCATAGACTTCCCGAACCTACTTTTTTGCTCTCAGCAAGCGCAGATTGTCGACAAAGTCCAAGTATCTTTTTCGCGCAACTTGCCCGCCTTGTCCGCTGCCTCGGTGTGGTGTGGTGGGCTCGTCCAGTTCCGATTCGAGTCCTTCCCAAGATCCTCGGTGGAGACCAATAACCGAATACTTTTTTGTCGTGTAATCCACCCTTACGCACATCACCTACTTCATCTTCGCTGGGCAGCTGCGCCAAGTAGGCGAGGTCTGTAGGTGTGGTGTTCGCGACGATTATCCTTTTCCGAAGCCCACCTTTGTGCCGTTTGCACCGGCTGGGCATACCAAAGCGTCTCAACACATCAGCTTCTGCTTCGGCCTGTTGGACGCAGCTAGGTCTCAACTTTGCACACAACTACTCCGTACTCTTTCTCAAAACATCTTGCAAACCCCATTTCGAAGTATCGAAATGGCGCCGAATTTATTCGTCGCAAGTCAGACGCTCTTCCAGCCGCACAAGTGGTTCCGCAACACTAAGAGCGAAAAGCCCAAACGACTGAAAGAACGTTGGGAAGAACCTGTGCCCGGTCTCTACGAATACGTCCCTCGAAGAGGATGGTTCCTCGTTGAGAAGGTCAAGCATGCCGCCGCAAAGTCTATTGAAGCGGACTCTAAAGGAGGCCCGGTTCCCACCATCAAGGAGACAACGCTAGAGACTACCGTAATAGACCCGCCGGTCGCAGTTCGATACTCCAAGGTCTTGAAGCGTTATCTCCTTGCCCCAGAATACCTGGACCGCAAGAAAAATGGTGAGATTGAGAATTCGCAGGGCAAGAAAATCGCCGCTACCTTTTTCCGTCTTGACGACGGTATCTCTTGGGTCAATTTCTTAGACGAACATGGAGAATTCATTCCAGGTCAGTAATTTCTGCACGAGGTATCTGTGTACTACGCTAACGTTCAGTTAGGACCTTACCGCCTATGGACGCTTGATCAAAGCTCGAAAAGCTTCCGCCATATGCTGCGACGCGATGATCCGGTATACCAGCGCTCGCAAGTCAGCTCTCGTGTGCAGTCTCGCCAGAATTCAATCGATCAGAGTTTTTCGGTCCGAAGACACAGCCAAGAGTCCAGAAGCACTGAGTATCGTGGTGGTCCAGGTAGTACCCGTGATGAGCGAAGCCTTCCATCTACTCGAGCCAACAGCATTAGAGGTCTTACCCAGTCTAAGCCCAGCTCAAACATTCCTAGTCAAACCAACTCTCGCCGTGGAAGTTTTTCGCGTGGTCCGTTAAGCCCGCGTATCCCTCTCGACGAGGCTGGGGCCGCGTTAAGGAGGCTACAGAAAGAGCAAGCCGCAAAAGAGACCGCAGGAAAGCAAGCAGCTATGTGCTCTGGCAAGGAGATTCTTGAAGAATCGAAGCCTAATTCTCCTACTGCGGAAATGTCTGCTGTTCCGACCTCCGAGCAATGCCAACACCTTACTGGACAAAGCGTTTCTATTGGCGCTTGAGGCTCTTCGTGTGTGATTCTTGCTTAGTAGCTCGGTGGTCATAATCGCGATGCGGTTGCTTCGATGGCCGCTTTACTAGTCTTCACTACATTTCTTTTCTATCTTTTCTCAAAGCGAATTATGGTTTCTTTCTCTTAGGGTCACCTATTTAGCGGGCATGGTCATATGATTGGTGTATGGTAGCTACTCTTTGCTTCTCTCATGGCGTTACATTCAACACTAGACAATATACCCAACTGTAACATTTTATGATTTTTAGACAGAAATGAGCATTATTTCTTTCAGACAACCACACGCATAATACACTGCTACTTCTTGCACCTAATGTGACAGATGTCAGAACCTACCTAGCATGGCACAATGATGGCTCTATGGGCACTCTTTTACCAATATCGTTCACGTATGGGTTGGCAATATTACGTTTGGGGATCGTTGGGTGCTGTTTGCTTGTTGTCCACTCATTTCCCTTTGAGCTCTTCACTTCGACATCAACGTCATCGCACGCGGCACCATTGCGATCCTGGTAGCCATCATATCTCTACACTCACATTAGCATCACTACCACTTCAGCGATGAATCACGAACGCCACAGCCAACAATCGTTCAAGTGACTGAAATGCCGTTCATTCTTTGAATGAAAACACACCCCAAGCTCTTTCTCCGGATCAAATTTGTACTTCACATATAAAGATAGAGGACACGTCAGTGAGGGTGTGAATAAACCTTTTCATAAATGACATAGCATGTTGCCCCCTAACGTTCCTTCTGTATACATCCTTTACTGGGACTATCGCCAGCTATCCGGTAAGATAACCTTTGTCTACGCATTACGAACTTCGGTACATTTTCAGTCTTATTTTCGGGATACTTCACGATATCATCGTATCCAAAGTCGTGATTTTAACGCACTGAATCGACTCGAATTTACGAATACAATATGGTGGACAGACATACCTTCGACACCTTGCCACCCTTCGACACCCCAATCCCGACCACGTATCACGACCTTCTTACGATCCTCGATAACGAAGCTCTTCCTTTTTCCGTTTCACTCTCGGATCACGATATCATCGAACAAACGGCATCACGTGTCGTTGAGCTCGCTTCTGAATCCTCATCTCCTGTTCATCAGGCTTTCGGAAACCCCAGCTACTTAGTTGACTTGAGGCTCCTTATCGGCGATCTCGAGGCTCTAGGTGTACGGGGTTGGGTAGAGAGCCTTAAGGAAAAACGACGTCATAGCAACTACGAGGAAGTAGACATGGCGTACAGTGCGTCCCGCAACGAAGCCATGGAGTTGAAAGAGGAGGTTGACGAGCTGGGGAAGAGGGTTCAAGAGGACAGGAAATTACTTGAGCAGAGAATCAGAGAGGATAAGAGCATGTTGGTTAAGCGGAGGATGGAGGATGAATATGTGATGGGCAAGAAAGAGATCGGGAGTGATTCGATCAGTATGTTGCACGAGATGAGTAAAATGGGTGAAGTGACCGAGGATCTAGAGGGATCAGGGCTAGGTGAGATCAAGGCCATGAAGATGCGAATCGCGAAACGGGAGATGCAGATCCTGAAATTGAGCCAGCTATTGGATCAGGAGAAGGACAGCAGCGTCTTGCACTCTTTCGTCCCAGGCCTACCTGCCGGAAAGATTTCACCTACCATCCAGTCACCTGCAGTCTCAAACACCAGTATCGTGGTACCAGAACGTTACATTCACATCCCTCTCCCAGCAAACTTCACAATCCCACAAACTACCATCCAATCACTGACCTTCCTCTCACCTGCATCCGTTTTTCACTTCCCGAATGGTGCAAACAGAGATCAATTATGCGCCGTCATTCGCAAATGCATTGACTCTCCTACACTTTCCTCACAAATAGAGCCCACTCAGCATCTAAACATCCTCCCAGTACATACACATGATATGGATTGGGAGTTCAAGAACGCGATTCGCAAGACTATGACGAAGGATGAGTGGGATAGTAAGGTTAGTAATGAGTGGCGGACTCAAGGGCAAGGTAGTACTTATCTTGTGAGTAATTCGAATATCGAGTTCTCGGAGGTAATGGAATTACTTGGACATCGTAAGCCGGGCTTCTCGGGTGTCAATCCAGGAAATGGCGAGACTATGAACACAGGGTTTAGGGAGGAGGATATTAAAACAAAGTGGCATACCAGTGCGATACTTAGAGGTGGTGGGGAGTCTCCGAATCTACATCACACCTTCCCTAAGTGTAACGATACTGAGGAGGAGTACGATAATCCTTACGATTCCAACGAAGACAACGAGAACACGTACAACAATCACTCACCTTCAGGCCTATCTGATAACGATCTGTGGTTCGCCTATATTCACCTTCTCTCTCTCCAGAATACTGCGCAATCCTGCACTATTGGCCGCCTTTACGATATTGTCCGCGATCTTGAAGAGACTGTGGAATGGCAAGATGAGCATTTGACCATAGTGCAGCACAATGCCAATGAATTGAAGCAGCTCATGGAGGTATTGAGCGAAGAGTCGGAAATTGCAAAGGCGGAAGCGGGGGCCGCGAGAAAAGCTACGGCGTTGATGAAGATGAAGATGCTGAGGCTGCGGGGGCGATTGGAGAGATACCAGAAGGCCTCTAATGAGGATAAAGAGCAGGCGAAGGAGTTGGATGAGTGGCTGTGGGATTTGAGGCAGAGATTGGGTCTGCGTGAAAACCCAGAGCTACGGGGTGGAGGCGACTCGCCGCAACGATCAAGTCCTCTGAGAAAGCCCTCGGAGACCGATTCTTTGGATATTGAATCGAGTAGGGGTGGCATCGAAGCAACAGCTTTTCATTTCTTCCCAAACATATCGACCATTGTACTTCTCGACAGACCGGTTCAGTATCTACAGTGGCCATCCGGGACTACCCTTGAGCAGATCTATAGAAGCCTTCAAGGTAAGTAACCCTTAGTTCCATCAACTAAGTTACTTTTGCTAATTCTTCGCTTCAATTCTCAGATCGCTACAACAAAGACATGGAAAACAATGTCTATTTCCGCCATGTTCGCGAACTCCTTGAACTCCGCGAAGAACTAGGCATCCCATTACCTGACACGAGTGAAGGCAGGCAAGTCCTTATCAGTTCACCTGAAACCTTTCATAAAGATGATAGTAACGAATCTACTGGCAAGAAACCAAATTGGGAGAAGTCTTTCGGTCCAGATGAGTATGAGCGCATTCTTAGAGGTGGCATTCATCACATCAATGTCTTGAGAAATGACGACAAGACAGCTAGCAGCAGTGTGAAGAGTGATGAAAGTGAAGGATTCGACGACATGAGACATCTCATTGATCTTTTTGGCAAAGTAGAAAGTTCCGTCGATAAATCGAAAGGGCTGGAGACATCCTCATCTTGGATCGAACCGAATTTCAATAGAGGGTAAGGTACTTCTGCTTTTCAGAACGATGATTAGTATGATCTCTGTTTGAACACTGTACATGAAGCGTGGTGATATTATTGTTCAGGACTTTTGCTAATTTCGAATGCTACAGGTCTAAACCCGATCTTGCACAGCTCAAGGGAGCGATTAAAGTTCCTAATCTGAACCTTTCCTCTATTCTTAAGCACAAAGATTACAAAAGTTATTTTCCTAGTCATGGATCAATAAATTACGGTGGCGAAGGTTGCTCACTTATACAATCTCCATTACCAAGCTTGTTTCACTCAACTATCGCCGATACTGGCGAAGCTTCTTCAACTCCACCTCCCATTCAACTCTTCAACCCATTCACCAGTAGCTGGAAAGAGTTCCACAGTTCTCTTTTTGAGCAAACCAAGGTCAACTCAATTGTTCACAAACCCTCCACATACACACATCAACCGCGTATGCCGAATGGGACGCATTGGAACGTCCTTTATAAGGAACCTAAAACCAGGCGAAGAGAACCTGATCGTGAAAACGAACTCATCGGCTCAGCAAGCTTTGACTACGAATTGTACCAGGGCAATTCTATCTCCACAGGTCACGAAGAAAATGAAGAGGGTAATCAGTGGGAAGATTTCGGGCATGCTAAGGGCGAAGGGTGTGAAAGTTGGATGTCGTGGAATAGCTTGGGTGTGAACAGAACAGAATGTCTGTTCTGCGGATTGCCATTCACTACTAGTGCGGATAGGAGATTGTCCTCAGACATTGGAGAAGAAACGCCAATCGCCACAACTATGAAAAGCTCGCCTCAGAATCAGAATGAAGAGAGTGGCGAAGGGGATGGCGAAGAACGAAGCGGTAGGTCAAAACAAGATTTGGAACACTTCAAACCGTCAACACTTGGCCCATATCTAAGAGGAGGAGCGACCATAAAGTGTGAACCCGAGGACTGGGCTACTGAATGCGGTTTATCCGAAACTTCCGACTCATTCAACCAACTGGATTTACCACATTACTACGAAGAGGACTGCTCCATTTCGTGTAAAACCTGGCTCAATGATCTTGACAATGACTTTCATCAGCACCATTCCTTTGCAGACTTCAGCACGAAGCAAATTTCCCCCCACTTCGCTTCTGACGACAATCAAAATTCCGCTTCATCTATTTCACCCTGCTCATCAGAAAACTCACACTTCCATCCTCTCTTCCCGGAAGACATGGCGCCCCCAAATTCTCCTTCCTCTGTTTGCCCTACTACCTTCGCTTCCACCCCTCGGTTCGAAGGCAGGCGTGACCCCTGGAATTGTGGGAATCTACGTGATGAAATCGATAATTTAGATCGGTATATATCAGCAGAGCACTCGTATAACGTATATACATCCCGCGAGAAGCAATGTTTGGAAGCCATGGATATGGACTATCTAAGGGATCGAAACAGTGCTACAATGCTTCCAATCAAGACACCGCAGACAGTGCTGGAGAAACGCGGAAATAAATTTAAAAACGGACGAGCGAGGAGAACATCAAAGACTTTCATGAGGCAGAGGTATGCCGAAGATGACTCTTTGAAGGGTCCGTTAGCCATGTCTTCGCGAATAAGCGGCGGAGTTACAGAGCAGCAGATGAGCAACGACAAGAAAAAAGGTGAAAAACGTAAGGCAAGGGGTGCGAAGAGGGATGTCTTCAAGGGATCGTGGGTACCGGAGACTGTAGCTGGGCCTTCAGGTAGAACGAAGGTTAGGAGAGAAGAATCGGTGAAGGAGGAGTATGATGGAATGATTTGGGGATCGTATTGAGGAGTTGGTTGTTTACTTGTAACTTTTCACTCGCCATATTATCGAGTTGATTTATTCCGTGGAGGATTACGATAATGATGAGAAATTTGTAGTTTTGCGACCCTGTACTCAGTTGTAGCTTTGTATTGCAGACTGCTATCTAATCAATAGACTTATTGCCTTACATATAGTCAAGAACAGAGGATTTGAAAACACAGAACCGCGAACACCTGTAAGGTAGCCATGCTCAGTTAGGCAAATACCTCTCCCAAAACAAAGCCACGCTATAGAAGTTCAAGTGGTGGGTGGATGCGAGGGTACGTGGGTACGAGCCAAAGTAACGACAATGGGACTACAAAGAAAGGGTGCAAAATAACACAGGTACCATCGGAATAAAACACAGACTCGAGTCTTTGTTTAAACTCCTGTTGCGATCTCCACCACTGCAGTCGAAATGTAGTGTACCCGATGAAAGGATTATTCTAGCCACCCCGACACCAGAAAAAAGCGCCTAGATATCCACAAACTCGTACAACGTTTGTCGCAAAAAGTATAGAGCATCAAGAATGTGGTAAAGAGGGAATTACATCGAAAATTTTCTCCCTGTCAGGTAGTGGTCATTCATGTCAAATCACGTGACAATACCACGCCGCTTGCGAGAACAATATCTCCACCCCCCCCCACATTACTAATCTTCAGCACAATCATCTCTATTGTAGCCTGGAGCCTTTATCTACCACACTCTTTCTCAGTCGTGATGTAAACCGACTCGTCAATATATATTTCAATAATAGAAGTTATTTCAACAAGAACAGCTTGAGGACGTATGGCCCAATGGCAAGGCGCTTGACTACGATTACAACGTTATCAAGAGATTCCAGGTTCGACCCCTGGTACGTTCAAATGGTTCTTCCTTTTTTGCGAAATCTCTACCTTTTTTGCCCCTCAAAATATGTTTTCCCAGATTGGGATATTGGCGGGGAAAAATGGGGGTGGGATAAGCAAGGGCTACAAGAGATGATCTTTTTGACTTCGTGCCCTTCATTTTAGTACGGAGTGAGTAGGTGCCGTCAAATCAAATGGAATGACATCTTCGGAGTACAAACAACGGCGAATGCATCTACAGAGGAAGCACGACATCATGATAGTAAGTACTCCGGAAGTTGAAATTAACGCTATATTTATTTGTTGGTATCAAAAGCGCCACTATGGCCGAAGGGTACATACACCCCAGCGAACGAACGCTCTGCGCCAGTGCAATCACACAAACTCGTTCAGAGCAACCTGATTACTCCTAGGCCGAACTCCTTCCTTCCTTCTTTGTTAACGCGCCAAAAAAACAACACAGCTATTGAAACAGAGTTGAAAAGGAAGACATCATTTCCGTATCATCGACTTATCCCAAACGCCAATATCCCATGCTATGCCATGCTAATAATCAGATGCCGCCCACCGCATTCCCCTCCAGCATATCTTTCGCGCTCCATGCTATGTAGCCGTGACCATGGGTAAGCTCGTCCTGTTGCCTCGGCCCCTCGCTGGAGAATCGCCCGCCGTGCGCATAAGATGGGGTCTGGGTGAGAGTTTGAGCTGGGAAGCGTCGAACTTGACTGTGGACTCGTCTTCGGACGTCATCGCCGTAGACTGCGTACCCTGGGTGTCTTCAGAGTCGGCTTCTGAAGGCGTGGCGCAAGGTTGCTCGTTTGAGGGAGTATCGAGTGGTGTGGACGCGGAGAGTCCGGTAGGTTTGCGTTCGGGTGGTGGAGGCATGGGTGAATGGGTGGTGGGTGTGGAGGGTCCTGAGGTCGAGAATGGTGGGGTCGGTGTGTCTGCGGAAGCTAGATCGGGCAGAGAATAGTCGTCGTCATCGTCGTCGTCATCTTCAGGTAGAGGGATGTCTCTGGCTGTGGTATCCACCATGTCTGGCGCTAACATGATCTCTGGTGGTAACGGCAAATCCTCTTCGATAAGTACGGTTTTGAATGGTGCGATCAACTCGTTTTGCATCAACAGTGCAGACTCATCGATACGCTCATAGAACAGCATGAATACGCTTCCTTGATGCGCCTGGTCTTCTGAAACGGGCCGAACCGCCTCATCACTGAAACGCCACCACTGTTCGCCAGCATCTATCAGCTCTTGTTTCACCCCGTCATTGTCTTCACAAAACACAGGCTTCCTTGGGTGCGGACGAAAGCAGACATAGTGGCCGCTGCCGTGCGTTCCAGAATGGGTAACGGCTGCTCTCAAACGATACTGGAAAGGCGAGTTAAAAACAGGTTCAGCGTTCGCATCGCCTAGCATGGATTTTGTAGGGTTGCGCGGCCACTCTTCCATTGCATTGTCAGGCGCATTTGTCTCGCTTGGTTGCTCGCCCAAACACCAGTTGCCTAAGTCGAGAGTTGTTGGATACGATACGTGCGCATCATTCTTGCGCTGATAGCCGGTCCACTCGTCGAAGATACTCCGGTTGATGTGCATCACCAGCGCTTTTGGAGCACGCGCGATGACAGCCTGTTTAGACTTTGTTGTTGTGGTCCAGTTCTTCTTGAGGATATTGAATTTTTTTATTATGGTCTTGTCGTCAAAGTCGTCGTCTTCGAGGGCTTCTTCAATCGCCTGAAGCTTGGAAACATACATCTCGTTTTTGGCGGCCAGTCCTGCTATTGTGTCTTTGTAACGAAGTAGGGTGCATTTGGCGCACTCTACACCCTCAATGTGCTCGAGTGTTGTGTATTCGTCCAAACACTCGCGAATGTCGCACATACCGCCACCGCCCAAAGAGACAGTCAAGCAGTTAAAAGGAATGAGCTGGAGTCCTTCTGTGTACCCACAGTTGACACACCCAACACGCTGAGCGAGCAATCCATCGAGTGGATTGGGCGTGATTGTGGGACATTCTATCTGCGGCCGGTCGCCCTTTGCCAACTCTTCCATTGCGACTTTCTCCTCGCTGCCTGTCGTGGCCACATCCCCCAAGCTCTTGGCAACCTCCGACCAAGACAAGCTAAACCGTCTCATGTTGTTCGACGCACTCTGCACCTCTTTATCCAAGGCTTCCATAATCTTTGAATAGTACTCCTGCGCATCCTGCTGCTGGAAGGTGCTCATATTCTTGAGCTTCCCACGTATCCAAAAGTGACCACCAGGATGATTCGGATTACTCAGATGGCGAACGATATCGAAGAGCGCACCATTTGTCGTGTCAGCATCGAAGGCAGGGTTCTTTGCGGTGGTCTTGGAGAGGTAATCGCGGAGGGAAGGCAGCGCAGCGAGGCCTTGGATAACACTGTTCTGGAAGCAGGAGTTGTCAAAGTTGCCCAAACCGGGGGGTATGTCGCTGAACCCAGTGCCCGAAGATAGCGACCTGATGCCGCTCACGCCCTTATGTAATAGACTGGTTCCGCTGAGTCCAAACAGACTGCCCAGCAGATTCCCACCTCTTTGCATCATGTTGGTCGGCGCGCTACTTTCAGAAGATTCCCCAGCCGTGGATGTCACGCCAGCAAGCCTCAGGATGCCAATCTTCTCACTTGCCATGTGAAGCCAAAACCGCACAGGACAGCCAAGGGCCTCAAGGATCTTGAAAACGGTATATATGCCCGCAAGCACCGCAATTGTTTTCGAGCCAAAAGTAGCCGCGGTCGTTTCAAGGGCGTCGCGTCGGTCGTTGAAGGCTCGGAAGACGCGATCGTTGTCAAATGAACGTGCCATCACTCAGAGCTTGAACGCTTCTGCTCCTGGAAGATGAATCTGTCTACGGCAGAGGCAATAGCGAATGCGAACGATGACTTTGTGCGACACGAAAGTTGTGCGCGTGTATGTCTGTTGGACGTGGGACGTCAGGTGTCGTAAGTTCGTTATAGACTCCGTAACAATATGTATGTCACGGGAAAGCGACGGCGGCGTTGTTGTTCAACCTTCAGGCCAGCGCATGGACGATGATGGACGCAGCAAACCCGATCGCCTGGCACTTGTATGCGACATCGAGAGGTGGCGCAATGGAGGAAGAGTGAGTTGCTACAGATAGTAGGCGGGATGACAACGGCGTCCGCTTATGTAGCTGTGTCAGTGACAGTTCATGTGCTGCGGCGTTTGTGATAAGTCCCGAAGACAAGACAAGGTTCAAGAAGCGGGACGGAATCTTGGCGGCGACATTTTCGGTGGCATGGAATTTTAGCAATATTTTGTTAGCATTTTGAAGGGCATTTCTCTAGATCCAGCTACTTTTGCAACAGTGTAAAGCTTATTCGCAGCGCACGTCTTCTCTAACCTGAATTCTTGAACATCTATCTACGAAGTAGCGACGGTTCTTCCATCGCCCATCGCATTTATCAACCTCCCATCACAACCCCCCCTCCACCTCCACCTCCACCGCTCCCAAAATGGCCAAAACCGCAAAGATCAAAAAGAAGCGTACATCTTCCCTCAACCTATTCATTCACTCTATTACCCCATCTAAACCTCAACAGAAACCACCATCCACTCCCGCGCTGCCCGTCGCGCCATCTCCCCCACCGACCCCTCCCTCACAAAATCCACGCCCACGACCCGAGACGCCGCCTCGCCATCCCCCGACGCTGCCTCCATAAAACCGCACGTCCTCGCCGCCCGCAATGCAGGAATCAACAAATCCAAGTCCAAAACCCTAACGCGCGCGCAGCGCCTGCGGCAGCAAAAAGGCATGGAGCGCGCTGAAGAAAACATGGATAAGCTTGAATTGAAGCGGGCGAGAAGCTTTGGGAAGGAGAAGCTGGTGAAGGAACGGGCGAAGGCATGGGACGAGGTGAACGAGTCAGGGTTGAATAGGAAGAAGAAGAAGAAGGGGGTGCAGGGTGGCGATGTGGATGAGGAGGTGGAGACGAAAGAGGCGAGGAAGTGGGAGCTTGATGAAGAGATGGGAGATGGTGATGCTGGGAACACTGAAGGTGATGTGCCTGCTGAGGTGACGGGAGAGTTTAAGCGGCTGGAAGTTGTCGTTCCGAAAGCGGTGCCGTTACCTGTTGTGGAGGACGAGCTGCTGTGAAGGTGTACAGACAGTGGGGTGAGATCTTACCATTTACGACATGACGGGATAGAGGAACTCTCGTGACACGAGGTCAAAAAGTGAGATGAGGTTACGATGAAGGATAAAGACTCGATCCACGGTGAGTCCGTATTCAGTCGCTCTATGCTCTATAGATGTACATGATACCCAGACACCAAGTAATGCCATGCCGTTGTAAATGCCCAAAAACTCCCATTATGATCCAATATCCAATCATGTAGTTCGGCATATAACGTTAAATGGGCACCATGTTAGGCTATACCACCTACACCTCCCTATGCATTGTGTAACGCTCACGGACTTTCGCTCATTTTGTACGATGCCTCTGTTTCCGTGTCCACAACCGAGCCCATACCAGCCCAACTACTTCCCGCGGTTCTCAAAACCAAAGTGCGATTGAGGTCATTATCAAACCACCTGTCCCTCCTTTTGGTTCTCCTCTCGCCACCCTCCATGGCCGTCCTGGCAGCCCTAGTAGTCCTCACGCGCTTTGTACCTGTCATACCGTCTTCCGAGAGCAGGCTCCCCAGTCTCAAACGTCGAAACTCGAGAGCAAGCTCGTGCGCGACAACACTACGAACGTAGGGTGCAACATCCTCCACGACGGTACGAAAGGTTCGGTCAAAGCATGAGGCGTTCAAGCTGTAAGAGGTGTTCGTTAATGGTATGGTGTCTGGAGAATAACCAAGAATGTCGAACGCATCTGAAAAGTCGTGGCGTGAAAGTGAGGACTTGGTGAGTTCATTTTCCTTGTGCTTCAATACAGCCTTGATGAGGCTAGCTTCGGTGGTGGGTAGAGTGTGTTTACTTTCGAATGAAGATACGCCTACATCTCCGTAAACTCGTTGGATCAGGAGGTGGCTTTGAATGAAAGCGTTTGTATCGAAATTAGTGAAATCAGTCATATGGTCTGCCTGAATAACTGGAGCGAATTTTGTGTAGTTGAGATATTCTTTCTCGCGAAGCGGTGGAAGTGTTGGATCCATCGGCTGGTCTTGAGCCCGTTCGTATGAAGGCAGGCCAACACGACAGTAGGTGTCCATATCGCTGATCGATTCCGCCATGGCATCCAGACGCTCAAGTGTTGTAAGTGAGTTCGCATCGGATAGCACATCTGCTTGTTGTTTGTGTTCTCCCACCCAAACATTGGGGTTAATACCCCAATCCTGCCATGTTCCTTTCAGTACCTCGTTTTGTTTGCCAAAAGTGACGTTGTCTGAAGCTTTGAACATGTTGTGAGAGAGAGTTCCCATACCAAGAAGGTATGTATCTTGACTTGCAACGCGAATTGGTCGGCCTTGCTGGTCGACATCTTTGCCCGGCGGCCATCGCTGATATGTCCACTCCAGCCCACCCCTCCTGTCTCCGACTGACATCTGACACCAAAAGTCAAGCTCAGTTATGCTCGCTCGGAGATCATGCCCTTTTGATTTGTAGAGAGATGATATTGCCTCACGCTTCAGAAGGTGGCCCTCGCGGCCAGCCAGAGCGAGCATGTAGTCCGTTGCGAGATCGATAGGAGGCGGGGTCAAGCGGAGGACGGCGCCTAGCGGCAACTCATGGCTAGGTATTGATAGCTCTTTGGTGCACGTAATGACAATAGGCCGCTTTGATTGAGAAGCAAGCTTAGTGACATAAGCCCAAAACTGCTGATCTTCTTCGAAGAGAACGTCAGCTTCTTCGAACAGGATCAAAGACTGTTTCTGTGATTTCCGTTGATTTTGCGCGAGAGGCAGAGTTGCTTGTGTAGATGTGGGCGCCTTGTGGGGTTCTTGCACCTTCAGCTTCGCCTTGGACTTTGCTTTGACGAGACCATTCGTCTTGAAGAATGAAGCCATGGTGCTTTGTCGTCCACTCGTAATATCTTCCTCCAAAGCCTCATTTTGTCGTTCTGTATCAGTGTCTTCAGGCGACGCGTCCTGCTTGCTTGACCTCCCATCTCGTCTGTGATTGACAAGATGGTTCTCAGACATGTCGCCAACCTTGTCCTGAATGTCCTTTCCAGAGCGACGACTTCCCGAGTTGATTTCAAACACTTCAAACCCAATATCCTTGGCAACTGCGTGGATCATAGCACTCTTGCCACATCCAGAAGGACCGCTGACTATCACGACATTCTTGTTCCTAGTCCACCGTTGTCTCCGTATAGATCCCAAGCTTGTTGTTGGCCCATGCTTCTCACCATCGACCTGTATCATCTCCTCTTCCTCTTCTTCATTGCTGTCAACAATGAAGTCGTCATCAGCCTTCTTCCTCCTTTTCTTAGATGGCTTCTTTGATTCTGTGGTTCTTGCACCTCCCTCTTTGCGTCCAACGGCCATGACAGTCAAACTTGTTAGCCAATCATGAAGTACCATTGCCTCCTTGCCGGATTGTAGTACGTGACTTGCGTGCTTTGGAGCGTACTTTTCAGTCCAGGATTGGGTCTCACATCTCCCAAGATCGAAAGGCGTGAAGGTGCTCTCGATGTCATGATATAGCGTCTGAACGGCCGGATGAGGGCCATAGGGAAAATTCATGATGATACCGGATGGCGATAACGCTGCACGGATTTGACTACGCACTCCGCTTTGAATGCTGACTCCTGTAGTAAGCAAACGACTAGGAGATCGTAAGTCTCGAGGTGTTTCGAAGTCGGTCGAAGAAATGGCATGCTGTTCATAGATAGATGGATGCAGCTGATCAGCTAATGTCCTAGTAAAACTCTCTTGTTCCGAAATCTGCACTGCATTGCTCTTCAACTTCCGAGTTCCAAGCGAATATGACTTCTTTACTGCGAAATTATGTATCAAAGCGTCTGTTTCCCAATTGCGCACATGTGCTGTTCCCTGTGGAGGCCACAAAGCTTCGCTCAAACCTGCTGATTTAGGCTCACGGTTGCGAACGAAACCTAAGCCGAAAGTTGCAGTGGGTGCATCGGATTGACGAGCGCGGCTTTCAGCCAGTAATTTTCCAGGCGTCACAGCACTCTTATGTGCTCGAGGAGATATTTGAGCGGCAGATCCAGTGGCAGATACAGGGTCAACCGTCGTTTTTGCAACTTTTCCGAGAAAGAAAGGATGTGTGGACTTGGGAGACCCTAAAGGTTTTGGCGGGGGCGGCGCTTGCTTTTTGGGGAACGCTGGTCGGCCTGAAGGATTCTTCCTATTGAGAATAGCATCGATCTTCTCACCAATCGCTTGACGGCTTGCAACATCATGGCCGTATAGTATCACTGTAGTAGTCGGTGGTGGTTTCGGCTTGGTCGTCTTTCGTGTACGTCTCCTTCTGGAGTTTGCCGGTTCTGGCTCGGCATTAGGCGGAGGTGACGATAACAGCTTTCCATTCTTGTTGACTTTCAATATCTTCTCCTTCGAGGTTGTTCTCTTGGGCTCTGACACTACGGCGGTAGCTTCGGGCATATAGTTGTTGGAGAAGACATCGACTGTCGGTGACAAAGGTCGTTCCAATGCTTCAGGTAGTTCCTCGACCGTGTGCGCATGACCTGTCGCACCTGCTACATCAACAGGCAACTCTGGGGAAGACGTCTTCCTCCGCTTTTGACGAGGCTGATTCGAGTCCTCATCCAACGATAGCTCCCCCGTGAAGTGCTGCTCATCGGCGGCGATCGTATCGACGATGTGTCGACCATTTAATTGGCGTGCGAAATCTTCCACAGAGGGCTGTTGCTCCTTTGCTGGGCCTTTCTCAACCTGCACCTTATTCTTCGACCCCGGTTTCCTCCCCCGTTTCTTGGCTCCTTTCTGCGCGCCATTTTCCTTCAGCTCGGGGTTAGCATCGTCCCGTAGCTTTTCGACGACCGGCTCAGAAAGAGGTTCTTCGTGATCTGAGATATCGGATTCAATAATCTAATCAGCATGTCATTTCGCCATCATGAAAGCAATCTTACTTTGAGGCCGCGAAAAAAACGGATGTATGCTCTTCTCGAGAGGCATAGCAGGCTGTGCTGCAGTGAGAGCCATCTAATGACAGCGCATGTCCCGAGGCAAAAGTAGTTGTGTGTGGAAACAACGTATACAAAAATCAAGGGCTCCAATTGTGCGCCCCGAGCGGAGTCGTGGCTGAAGTGAAGTGGTTGAGTGCCGACAGGTGAAGTTGGCAGTAAGAGTACGGAGTAGTTAAAGGTGAATTGAACGAGCTTCGGCAAACGCGACGTCAGACGCGACGCGTGCCGATTACCCCAGCCCATATCTGATCACGTGCCAGACTGGAAACCGGCGACGCCAAGATTTCGAGGCTACTCCACCGCCTTTGTTCTGCCAGTCTGATACCCGAACTTTTTTTTGCGGAGCTTCTGAGCGCTGTGGATTTACCAACGGCGCACGCGGGATTCGAGACGCTTGACCTGGCAAAAAACAACATGTCGTCCTTCCAGGAGATTCAGGCGCCCTTTACTTTGGCGTCACTGCCGCATGCAATTGGCAAGAGTGATGGGCGTCCGCATGCTGCCAGTGTTTGTAGCATAAGCGGCATTAAGAAGCGGAAGCGCACCGAGATCGTCGTAGGCATTGACGGCGAGGGCATTTCAATCTATAGTGTATGTCGAAGATGCTGCTTCGTAGGTAAAAGCTAATCGCCCCGAAGCTCCAAAATCCGCATCTTGCGACATCCTACGCTCTCCCACCCCAGACCTCATTCGCCTCGGCACCGTACTCAATCTATCGCAAAGGCAGCTCCAAAAAGAAACCACGACGCTATACGTATGCGCTGGTCAAAGATACCTCCCCGGGCTCGAAGTCTCAACTAGTTTGTTTCGCGGAAGAGGCCCGAAAAGATGGTACCGCAGACACTGTCAAGACTACCTACGCACCACCAAGTGCAGTCCACAAGTTAGTCACCATCGATGCGCTGCCTGTACCGGCTGGAGGTTCACAGGAAGAGGCCTCGCACGATGTTTTGACTGTTTTCAACAATGGCGATGTTGTGTGTCTTTCCTTCGATCTGGAGGTGGTGCGCTGGGTCGGAAATTTGAAATCGCTTGCAGCATCACCCCAAGACAGCGAACTGGAAGTTGAGTACGCCTCGTTAAGTACTGCCAAAGCAGTCACGCACGGCCTCTTGCGCAACCGGCAAGACATATCCGCCACCCTCAATCCTTCTCAAGCCGACCAATCCGACATTCAGGACCTTACTCAGGTTCTTTGCATCGTATTTCGCAAATCGGGCAACAAACTTTCCCTTGGATTATACAAGGTGTCACCTAGGTCTCCGGATCTTCCAACAAGCCATCTCTCGCCATTGAAACAACTTGTCGCCTGGGACCTCCCAGTCACGCCATCCGGTCCATTGCCTCAGCCTCCGACCCTTTCCTACACACTTCACGCGAACACGGGCGCTCTTCACCTTCTTCATGATTATGGTCTTTCTTCTTACGATTTCTCTGGCACTGTTCCGAAACTCTCTTCCAGCCTTGCCCTCTCGGGCCTGACTACCTTCCTACGTGTCTCACAGGATCTTCTGTTCACAGCATCTCCAAAGGCCTACCGAATACTAGATTCCAAATACTCATCAGTACATGCAGAACTTTCTCTACCTTCTGATATCAGCGCTGTAGAGGGTGATTCAAAGAAGCGGAAGCACCCTGAACTCGGGGCAACCCAACCCAACTCTAATATGCCAGCTCTAGTTTCATACTATTCGGACCTTGGTCTGGTGGTTAGTACGCAGGGTAGTGAAATTATAGGCTTTCAGCTCGGAGAGTCTGTGTCGCGCAAGAAGATGAGGATAGAAGGCATGCGTCTCATTGACTCTCTCGGCAAAGGCATCAAGCCCGAGGCTGGATATTTGGGTCTCTCCGCTCATGACAAGCAAAAGTGGTACGAAAGAATATCCAAACTCGACAAATATGCCTCCAAAGGGAAGATCGCCAGATTTGAAGAACTCATCGCGATGGACTTGGGCATTGAGCTTGAAGACATTGCAGTAAAGAGTGAGGAGCAAGAGACGGCAAAGATGGTAAATGGAGAACATGATACTAGCATGGCTAATGGTACGAATACCGCCCATGGCGAACGTGATGATACGGCTTCCAAAGCGAAGGAAGATATTTTGCCCCGCAGGTGGAAAGTTTGCAATGCAATCCCAGACGGTCAACGCATGAAATACAGGCAATACGCTCTCTATGCTCTAAGCAGAATTTTCCGCTGGATTGGTTCACCCTCATCACAAGGCCCGCGCGGATGCTTAAAACTGGATCTTTTCCCACCAAATGTCTTTGAATGGCTTCTCAAGACAGGCTATCTAACCAAAGAATCCATTCGTCGCGCTATACTGGACGACCCTACGTCGACGTTAGAATTCAGCATGACAATTCGGGATGGAGATATCGTCCGAGCCATTGTGGACTTCGACCCGGAACTTCACATCCTCTCTGCCATCCTCAATCACGGACACTTCCTACCAATTGGCGAAGTGGTCCAATCATTGAAGCTCCTAATGCAAAGCTTGGACGACCAGCCAAAGGATGAGGATAAAGCTCGACTACTCATTGAACCAGCTACCGATTCAATGGACATCGACATTGCGTCGGAAATGGAAGCAGCATCCAACGAAATAGAACGCGCGTTGGCAATTCTGGACAATGGCCTCGTCGTCCGCAGTAACACACTTCGGCCCGCACTCATCAGGCTACATACCTTCCCTGCTTCTGTTATCAGCTCAACCCTACGCACTATGCTTTCCCGGCATGACCTTGAGTCGCTGATCCGCCTCTTGCATCATGAGTTTAGAAACGGCGGTTGGACTTCACCGTACGACTTTGCAGACCCTGACATCTCTGCTGCGGACCCGTCTACCGAAGAGACAGATGATAGTGCTGTTGCCATTATCGCCTCGCTGCTCAGCTGCACGCTCGATGCCATGGGTCCAACGACCTGGCTCACCAACATCGGGGGCTCATCCGCCGATGAAACCTCAGACGACCTCATCTCTGACCTTTTGGAAGACACCTCAATCGCCTTGAACGGCTTTTGGGAAGCGACGTACATCCGGGGTCTGGTCAGCGAACTCCTCCGTTACGCCACCAAACTACCAAAGTCGCAGAAGCCCAGCAACAAAACCCTGCAGAATCAAGGCAAGCCGTTTACGCTTGACCTCAAGCCGGACGAACTGCCGATGCTGCTCTTGGGCTCGAAGCCAGATATGGGTATCGAGAAGACTAAAACGAGGGGAGGCAAGAAGAAGGAGAGGAGCGCGAGAGAGATGGGAATGTTGATCAGCAAACGGGTGCCCAAGTATAGCTTTGAGCGCATTGTCATTTAGAAAGGTTGCCATCCATATCGCTATCGGTGTTTCTGGATGTTTAAATAAAGATACCTACCTAAGTATGCAATACAACCCGATGATTCCCCCACATGATCAGTGTTGGTACCAAGTCAGAAGTAAGGGAAACGCCAGTTCATAATCACGTGACGAGATAGCACGAAGCGACAAGCGAGGCTGACGACATCCCCAGTCGATGCTCGCAACCTTCTTTGTCACCACAACCCCGTCATTTCCAGATTGCACCGATTCCACCAAATGTATCCGGCCACCCGACCGAGCGAAGGAGAAGGCAGGCACTTCCGGCTTGTCGGAGACGCCAAGAGAGATCGCCAATGGCCGCGACGCCACTATTTATTTAGTTACGCTGGGGATCGCTGCGAATAGTTGACGACTATCAATGACGGGCTAGTTTTTTGTATTTATCGTTTGTTGGGCCCCGCCCGATGTCAATCCGACCGTAATCTTACTTTCTCCCCTATTGTTTTGTTTGTGAGGTTTTTGAGGAGAGTGGGATATTGGGAGTACACCGCCATGGATCGCTCACCGACCCCGAGTAGTACGCCGGAAAAGGTCCGAGACGACGGGAAGACAGGTGGTTTGGAGGCAGAGAAGACGACGGAGGACCGGGAAAGAAACCATGAAGAGACAGACAGACATCCGGATGTCACCGAAGGGAGAATAAACAAAGAATGCGATGAGAAAATTGGGAAGAAGCAAAGTCTTTTTGCCATCCTCTGGAAGAAGATCGACATGGATATTCCGACTGCGCTCATGATGATGAAGTACGCAAAGACACAATGCAAACATGAATTGGCATATGTATTGACTGTCACAGGGCTGGTCTTCCACCCGTCATCGCTCTTGCCATGTATCAAAACCAAACTGTTGCCGACCACTATACAACCTTAGGATACCTCATCGCCATCATCTCCATCCTTGGGTTTTGTATCATGCCACGAGCGAAGTTCATCCAGACGATGACTATGAATATCCTTTCAACCGGTTTCAGTGCTGCAATCTGTATGCTCATGCTCTGGTCCTCGGTCAAGGCTCGGGAACACACAACACCCCCCGGTCTTCCACCCGCCCGTTTCCGCTACAATTCCTCACAGTCTGCTGTCCTAGGGGTATGGCTATTCTTCCAAATCTGGTTAGTCAACACGGTCAAGGCAAAGTATGTTCAGTTGGCATTTCCGACCCTGATTTATCAAATCTTTGTAAACGTTGCAGGAACTTTTGGAACGCAGTTTCAGACTGTGGCCTCAGCAGAAACTTTCGTCAAAAAATTGCTCGAGAGCTTTTTAACAGGCTTCGCAATTGCAACCGCAGTTTCGTTGTTCGTGTTGCCTGTTAGCTGCAGGCAAGTAGTGATGAAGGAAGTGACTGGGTATATCGGAGCGCTCAGGGAGGCTTTGAAGGCACACAAGAGCTATTTTCAAAGTCTGGAGACCAAGGACATGTTCAGACATACGACGTGGACCCCCGGACCAGGCGAAGACATGTTGAAGAAGCCAAAGGTGAAGCCAGAAATTGATGCGGTGAAGAAGATCATGTCCGTCATCAGTCAATTGCATGGGAAGCTGCATAATGATTTGCCATTTGCAAAGCGGGAGATCGCATACGGAAAGCTCAGTCCTGATGACTTTGAGGCTATTTTCAAGCGTCTACGTGCAATCATGATGCCACTGATGGGCCTTGGCTCTCTCATCGACCTATTCGAGCGCATAGCTACTCTCCATCACTGGGAAGAGGATCAAGATGGCAATAGCCAAGACAATGATACACGACGAAGGATGGTCGCAGAATGGAACGAACTGATGAGTTTCGTTCACGATCCTTTCACTCATATAATCGGTACTATGGATCAAGGTCTCCAGCATATTGCTCTGCGTCTTGCTCTTACCAAACCGCCCAAAGATAAGAAAGGAGCTAATGCTACAGACTCAGAAGCGAGAGGTGACTTGATAAAGCCAGGAGACAAAGACTTTGCAGCGTACATGAAGCAGAAAACCGACGAGTTCTATGAAGGCAAAGAAACTACTCTACGTCACTGGCTTGAGGGTAAAGGTGTCAAGCTCCGCGATGATTTCTTCGTTCACCCGGAAGATGAGCCCACAATAAACGAGAGGCTTCCGAATTCGGCAAAGGAGCGTAGCCAGCGGCAGTTGTATATCGTGTTGTACATTGTGTTTTTGCTACATTCTGTTAGCCGTGCCATTCTGAGCCTTGTGGAATTTGCAGATGAGAAAGACCAGGCGGTCATGAAAAAGAAAATCATCACACCCGGTAAAAGGCGCTTCAAGAAATGGATCGCCAGTACTTTCAGCGCCGAGAACGACAGTGCGCACGACAATGAGACTACAGCTACGGGCCTCGATCGCCATACTACTGTCGTGTATATGGGCGAAGCGTTCAACCTACGCAAGGACCCCGAACATTTACCTCCCACTAATGCTTTTGAAAAGTTAGGAAACATGATTCGAGCTACCACCAAATTCCTACGAAGCCCAGAATCAGCATTTGGATTCCGTGTTGCATGTGCCACCATGTCCATCGCGATAATCGCATACCTTGGAGCCACACAAGCATGGTTCATCAGGCAGAGAGTCGTCTGGGCCATGGTTATGGTTGCTTTAAGCATGACGCCAACGACAGGCCAGTCTGTCTTCTCTTTCATGCTTCGAATTGTCGGCACAATCATTGCAATGATTGTTGCTTGGCTCATATGGTATATTCCAGGAACTCGTACCGCAGGTGTCATTGTATTCCTTTGGGTTTTTGTTAGCCTAGGATTCTACGTCCCGCTAAAGCGTCCAGACCTCGTCATCATGGGCCTCATTTCCCTTGTCACGGCAACTATGATTGTTGGCTACGAACTCCAAGTTCGCAAATTAGGAGAAGCAGTAGCTACATCCAACGGGCAACCTTATTACAAGATTACCAAACTGGCTCCTTATCGTCTGGGCTGTGTAACTTCCGGTCTCGCTGTGGCTTTCTTTTGGACATTCTTCCCGTATCCCATCACTGAGCACTCGGCACTTCGAAAACGATTGGGCGGCGCATTGTACCTCTCTGCAAACTTATACAGCATCATGCACGAGACGGTCATGGCGCGAATTCGTGGTGATGAGGGCGATCTCAACGACAAACAGAGTCCTGGATGGAAGCTGGAGAAGGCAAGAAATAAGGTCTTTTCCAAGCAGATGTTGACCTTGCAGGGACTGAGGATGCATAGTTCAATGGTGAATTGGGAGTTCCCGCTTGGTGGAAAGTTCCCAAAGAAAGAATACGATGAAATCATTAGTCTGGTGACGAACATTGTCAACTACACCGCATTACTAGGATATGCTTCAGCAACCTTTGCACATCCATCAGTCATTGGGGATGATGCTGATCCGTCGTCTATGCATTGGTTCAGAGACTGTAAGTTTATCAACTCATAAACACTTTCAGCCCTTTGTCTGTTTTCATATTACCAACACGGTGCAGTACTAATTTCGATCATAGTCCGCCGCATAGTAACAGCTTCCAACGTAACTTCGCACGAAATCACATCCCTCCTCTCATTACTCTCGTCGGCGATTACGAACGGCCAACCACTTCCACCCTACCTCACAAAACCGAAATCTTTCGAGCTCTCCAGACGCCTCGAAGCTGTCGATCGCGACATCTTAAGTTTTAGTCATGTGGCTGAGCCTGGTTATGCGGCGTTCGCGGTACTACAGATAAGCACCAGGTGTATTAACATGGACATCGAGAAGTTGTTGAAGTAAGTGGCCTTCGATCCGCTTGTCTTTGTGTACGGTGCGAAGTGGGATGAATGCTAATATGTGATGCAGGGCTGTGAAGATGTTGGTAGGCGAGCTAGACTTTTCATTCCATATTGTGAGCACGGACGAACGCGGAAGAGAAGGAAGTACGAGTTCAGAAGAAACGTTGGGCAAATCTTCGTTGAGACGAGATAAGCAGGACTAGTGTGACCTAAAGCGAAGGAAATATCACTTCCACTTCCTCCCCCCCCCTCCCCTCCTCCTCCTCCTTAAAAAAAAAGCTCATTAATCATGTTGATGATGTGTTTTTCCTTATTGTTCCCACCCTGGCTTCAATGGCAAGTAGGAAAGACATTCCGGGAAGAGCAATCCAAAGCTTCCATGACGTAGCCACAACACATAGATCAACTTCAATACCAAACACTCCAAACCAACGATCCTCAACCTTTCCCAATAACCCCCAACGACGCTCAAATCATCATTCGCGCGTACCAATACCTTCCCACTACAGCAACCCACCCCTCCCCTACACCCACCAAGCAACGTCCCAACCACCACCCACCCCGCCTAAACCACGATACCCCTTCCCACAGATACCGAACCCCACCCCAACGCGCCCCTTAAAATCCTCCAGATACTCCACAACCCCCTCCCAGCTACCGCGTCGTTGTCGTCGAAACTAGTTCAAAGCGCAAGAACCCACCGCGTACGCCGAAGCTTCCCGAGAAACTCACGCGAGTAGATTGGTCAACGCAGGTGCGAAGCACGAGGGCGCTTCGTGGCTGATAGGTCCCGGGTTGCCGTGGTGGATGGTCTGCGCGGGACGAACGGGTGCTTGCGTCGATGGTTTGGAATATGATATAATGAGGCTGCTAGGGAAAGGGAAGAAATCGCTCGCGTGGGGTAGTTTTTTTTTTTTTTTTTTTGTGGGGGAGAGATGATAACTATGTATTAGTATTAACTCGAGTATTATATACAAGTCAAGATGTATAAATAAAAAAATAAAAAATAAAAATAAAAATAAAAAAAAGGCCATGTTGATTAATTAACTAGTTACTATAAATAGTTTGAACAACCAACCAACTAATTAACTAAACTAACCTAAACTAAACTAAACTAATTAAGAATAACCAACCACAGTTTGAAATAATCATCATCATCATCGTCGTCGTCGTCGTCGTCGTCGTCGTCGTCGTCGTCGTCGTCGTCGTCGTTGTTTCCAATCCCGACTAATATGTATATATAATTAGACGGGCAAGTATAATTATATGTATAACTAGGTTGTTTGACAATGTAAATATATAAATACATTCCTAGGGTTCTAGATGCATGTTGTAATGTCTTTGGAATACCTCGGTCAAATAGGGAATTTGGGTGTGTGCCGCTACGCTAATAGGTGTTCCATGAGGTGCGGATAACTAGTAGATGTGCGTTGTGTCGCTTGACTATGCACCTATGATACACCCACCACCCACTCCACCCCTCCCCCCCCCAAAAAAAAGAAGAAGAAAGCTAGACACCCGACGCCACGCTAATGAGAGACGAATACATAAGAAACGAGTGCACGAGGGGGTATACAGTACAAATACACAAAGTCGCCAAGAGAAGGCGTCAGGGGCACCGAGAAAAGCATGAAAAAGGTTACGAGAAGTACAGCAACGTCTATACAAGCCAAATTACAAAACCTGGTACCAAGAAGATGGGAGGAAAAAAGAAAGAAGAGAAAGAAAAGCTAAAGAAAGGAACAGAGAACGTGTGTGGTAAAGACTTTAAAAAAAGGGCAGTCATGGCCCGGGTTTAGAATAAGTGACGTTTATGAAAAGGTCCTCGCCGTGGCGCGTTGGCGTCAATCGGGGGACCCAAACAGGGCTTTTCAAGGCTTCCATGTCTGCGCGGGGGGGCGTATGTAGGAATTGTTGGTTTTGCTTGGGTCGGATGCTGAGGGGTCGGACGGTATTGGGTTCGTACATTGCGGGGCTTTTGGGTGGCCAGATGCCGCTTTGGGTGCGGGTGGAGCGCTCGCTGACTTGTAAGGAACTCCACGTTTCTTCGCTGTTGCTGCGCAGGTGTTGTCGGTATTGGCGCATGTGCTGCCTTGTGTCGTTTGGGAGAGGACTACCGGTCAATGGACTTCCGATTCGACGGGCTGCTTCCTCGCCTCTTCGCTTGACGAGTGACGAGGATGGCTCGGGGAGCCAGCGCGGGCTAGCTTGGCTCTTCGGACTTTGTGGACTTCGAGGGCTACGGGGGACGAGTTGATTGGAAGCCCTAGGTACCTTGGGGTACCTGAGATTAGAGATCGGTGACTCGGCAACAGGCGAGAGTTGGTTGTTTTCGTCGTCGTCCTCGGGTGTGGGATCATCTAAATCTGCGCTTTCGAAAGACGTTTGCGAGGAGAATGAGTAGCGCATGGTGGTCGAGGCTCGAGAATTCGCTCTTGAGACATTGCTTGAAGAGAGCTTTGGTTTGACGTTGGGATCTCGGGCTGGGTCGTTTCGGCGTTGTGGACTATCTGTTTTCGTGGCATCGTTTTTCGGCGTTTTGTAATGGTTGGAAGTGAAGTAGTAGTCTGGGATGTCGCCACTGCGATGCGGCTCTGCAGTGCTCGGTTTGGCTGGCAAGGGCTTCTGTGATGATATGAGCTCAATGGGAGGTGCCAATTGAGTTCTCTGCGCAGAGTTCGCCCCTTTCAGAGGATTCTGAGGTAGGAGCCTCGGAGGCTGCATACTTGATTGACGAATTGGGATATCAAGGAACAGCTCTGAGCGTTGCCTGGGCTGTTGGTACTGCGTGGGCGGTTGTATAGGTCCCCCAGGATTAAACTGCGGCGGTGGCCTTGAAGGCTGGAAGCTACGAATAGGAGGTATCGGAATAGGAGGAGTAGGTAATAATATAGACTGCCGTCGTGGTTCAAGCGCCTCGACTACATCATCCTCCTCAAAGACAGTGTACTGGGTAACATTACTGTCTGGACGCTGTGACATTTCGGATATCCGTTTCGTGCTCCTCTGTCTCTGTTGCCTCGAGCTGAGTCTACGAGCTAGTGGTATCGACTTTGTTGTTGAGCTCGATTGTTGGGGCAATTCGGCACTTATTGCAAGACCAATCTGATTAAGTGGGGGGGGCGAGCTAGAAGATTTATCTGCGGCTCCTAAGTTTGGGCGTAACAACGGATGGACAGAGTCAAGGTCGTTGGTAGAAGTGTTGTTGGTTTGATGTCGCTGGGCCACGCCCTGGGCAGCTCCTAGTCGAGCGTTTTGCATCGAAGGCGAGGATGGTCTCGGACCCCTTGCTATCGTATCGTTTGTAGTCCGGGCAGGCCTCTGCAATACTGGGGCTGGTGGCATTGGGAAGCGAGTGGAGAGGTCTAATGTAGATTGACTTCTTCCAAAAGAGTGCGAGGAACGGTTTGAATAGTCTGTTGGAGTGGGCGGTAATCCCAACTTCTCATCTGCAGCCTCGCCTTTCCTTCTTCTCTCCCTCCGCCTTCTTAGAAAGATACTGAGAGCTATGAGACCAATAGCGATTATAAAAGTTGCAGCAGCAGCTATTGCAAGCCCCGCAATTTGAGCAGGCTTCATGGTTTGAGGGCGATGTACTGCACTAGATGATGGTAATGTGCTGGGTGACGACGTAATAGTTGGGGAAGGAGTAGAAGAGATTGAGCCGACAATTACGCTTTCCATAGGGGGTGATGGAAGTGGTGTAGTATTAGATGTAACAAAAGGCGCAATGGTAGTGACTGGTGCCGACGAGCTCATAGTCGTCGAGGTCGTCGAGGTCCTTGCCGGTATGGTCAAGGTACTGAAGGTTGGCTTGACCGCACCCGAAACGCCAAAGCAGACGTTATATGCTTGAGCAGCGGTTTGGTTGATTGAGGAGCAGGACGCATATACACAGCCAAGGGCTACCTCACCGAGCGACTGCCCGCGGACACTGTATGTAGAGCACAGACAGTTGAGGCTTGTGGGAACAGTACATGCGAGAGGGAACTGTTCGGCCAGCGATTTTTGGAGACACGGCTGTGCACATGCAGGCACGTCGTTTTGAAGTTTTCCCGGAAGCGAAGACTGAATCCCATCCGAAAGTGTTGTTTGTGGCGTAGCCGCAGTTAGTGAAGGCAATATAATGCACAGCCATCCGAAGCGGCGAAGGGGCATAGTTGTACGAGCACTATGTAGACGTAAACATCTCTTTTGTTCATGCAACGAAATAGATTTGACTCACCTAGAAGTCTACGGAGATGACATTGGGAGGCCGTGGCAGAGGCCGCGCCGAGCCAGCAGCGTCGAGACTAAAAAAAAATCCAAGGAGAAAGACTCAAAGAAATTCGTAACGCAGCTTTCGTCTCATGAAGGACCGTAATGTGCATCCAGGAGAGGAATGGCAGGGCATGGTAGGCTGATGATAAGTATCGCAGGCATTTCTTCGCGCTGCGTCACAGGTACGCATGGGCAGGCGCCGAGGCGTCGCCTCGCAGAGGCTCTCTCGAGGATTGGCCCGAAGCATGTTAACGCTCGGAAGATACAAGTGAGCGGTTACCAGAGACTTGTGAGCAGCGTGGTGTTGTGATGCAAGCATGGGTTCACCCGAGAAGGTTTGGGCGCTTGAGTGGAAGCGCCTTGCCGAATTGGCTCCCCTACGCGCCGGCATCCCAAACTGACGTTATGGATGCACAACGTCTAGCTAATAATTCGACGGGGCAATGAAAATAGATCTTGGCATGCGTGTAAAGCCGCTGCAGCTGTTTAAATGTTGTACCTATGTTCCGCGTCGTTGGCGCCGGGTCGTTCGATGATCAGTTATGGGTCTCTGTACTCCGTAGTTTTTCCATGACGACTCGGTTACGCCAGGAGGATCCATCTTCTTCGACTGTGCCTCTTGCTCGCACAAGGTGGACGGGGCGTCCTAGGAATTGTTATTCGCATTCACGAACGGACGGACGGTACGATCCGCTCCCGCATCTTGGTGGGTTTGCTGCAGGGCTGCAGCGAAGAAAAGGACGTCTATGATCCCAGAGGCGTGGAACACCGAGACTCAGCCTCCGATGCTCTGGTTTATACGAACAAAGATCCGACTTCAGGATCAGAATCAATAAAGTACATCTATTTCTTCTCCGGCCTGCATAGGATCCGTCGCGGCCCCAGCATGCGTTCTCAGCCGGGCAGATCTGGAGCTATCCATAGCATGTGGGGTTGCGACGGTTATCGGAACGGTCGTCTGGGGATATTGAAGGTGGTGAGGCTGTGTGCAACGGTGCGTATATACCCGTGCCGTGAGTAAGAGCCCGATATCGCCTTAATGCGGTGACAAATAGTCCTTCGAAGGTCAAGTCATGTCTACGAATGCAATGGATGCGAGTTCCGTTGTAGTATAGAGACAGTTTGATGTTGGAGCTAGACCAGGCAGACGACACAAGGCGAATTCATGTCGAAAGCGAGCGATTCGAGCAGATGCTGACTGACTTTCTTCATCCGTCGAACGCCTCAGGCTGTGGGTAATCAAGCGCAAGCAAAAGAAACGCAAAGTTTTAGAATTGGGAGAGTGGAGTCGACTTCAACGTCATCGCGTGATGTTCGAGAAAGACGTTGCCGTTCACGCGGTTGACGTTGACATGATTTGACAGCAAATGTCGGGCATTTGTGGGGTAGGCATTGAGGGAGACGTTGATCTCTGCAGGCATGCCGTTTTATTGTGCTGAAGCATAATTTCGGTTCTCCTGATACGACACACTAATGTCTCAAGAAGATGCTACCCTTGTAAATTGGTCTGCAAAACTTATCTGAGGTGGATACAATCTATTTGGTCTTTTGCACAGAGGGTGGGCCTGTACTAACTGATTCTGTTGCGAGATCGCCTTTCCGCAGTGGGTACTCTGTACAGTGTGCGCCATACTATGTCGAATATGTACGGAGTACTCCGTAATGGTAATTATTGTACATGCCGTCTTGCCATTCTAGCCTAGTTCCTTCACAGCAAGGAATGATAGCAACAGCTTTGGCAAAAGACTGGCCGATGAGACGGTACGGAGTAATCACAGTCATGATTCATCAAGGAGATGAGGACCGGGAAGCGATACACAGTGTGGCAGAAGAAAAGGTTTCGGAGTATTATTGTACAGAATACGGCGGGCTGACTGTGAGCAGCGCAGACTAACCGTATACAGTTAAAGCAAGAACACCAGCCAGGGTTAGCAGCAAGACCGAGTGGATCATCGATCGGTTCCCGAACATCCCAAAGCGGACAAGCGTGATCATCAGTCAGCACACGCCCTGGACAATACATGAACAGACAGAGAGCATCTTGTGTAGATGGAGACATGTGCTGGGAGAGACGGAGACAGCTTTGGACAGCGAGACGGCGGGGCTGTCATTGCGGGCTCTGGCTCTGTCATTTGAGGTGTCGCACGAGGCAAAGGAAGGTTGGAAACCGTGTTGCGTCCTGGCTGCAGAAACGTTTCGACTTGCAGAAGTTTAGTGACGGAGTAGCTGGGGGATTCCTCGCGATGCAGCCTGACCTTAGCGGCATCTTAGCGGACGCGCCCCCTTTTTTTTGCTTTCGGACAGGCTTCTAGAAGAGCGTCAGACAACGGGGTGGGTGGGTGTGGTGGTGAACGGGTAAATGGGCAATGGGTTAGGTGGTTAGTTAGTACGGAGTAGTAGATGTCTACTTGACTAGAGAGTGTCGTACTGTATGTACATGTACGACGCATCAGTGCCAGTCAGACGCTGTTTCGAGTGACCGGGGGGGGGCATTGTTGGTAAGCGGCAGTCAGTCGGTGGTGAGAAACTGTGTGTGGCGGGAACAGCACGGCTGGCAGGAGAGAGAGAACTGATGCAAGAAGAAGAGGAGGAGGAGGAAGAGGAAGAGGAGGAGGAGGAGGAAAAGGAGGAGGAGGAGGAGGAAGAGGGAAGAAGGTCTGAAGGGAGGGTGTGGACGGAGTACTCCGTACAGTGAGTACTTATCCAAATCTCCATCTCCATCACATCATTCATGGTCGCATTCAGCATCACACCGAAGCGCAGCAAACGCAACACAGACAGAACCCATGCACCCTGGGAGCCTTATTACCACGTACAATACATACTCACAAGGGGGCAACATGGAGTATGGTAATTAGTAGATAGAGGCCAGTGATCAATCAACGAACTGCACTGCAGACGGCCTGTGCCTGAGCCCCCCGATGCTAGACTGAATGTCGCTTGCTGCCCTCGGAGCCAATCACTCTTAAGGGCAAGTCCAGATCCCCTTTCCCTCTTGCTTTCCTTTCGCGCAAGTCTGTCTGGGCATTCGCTGCCAAAAGCCTCCTTTGCTTTTCCCTCTATTGCTCTCTTTCCGTCCGCACTCTCGCCGTCCGCCGTCCGCCGTCCTCATCGTCAATCCAAAGCTGCCGTGCGACAGCCTGGCCTCTCTCTCTCTGCTCTGCCCATCCGTCTGCGTGCTTCTGTCTGTCCGTCTGCCACACACACGGCCCAGCGCACCACTCAGCGACCGCTCCCCTCCCAACCACCGGCAGCAGCACAAGCCCGCCCCCGGCGCCGCCGCCCAGCTCCCGCACCCTCTCCATCAATCACCGCCATCGCCTGTCCTCATCCGCCCTTGCGCCTTGTCATTCGCAGCAGAGCACGTCTCCATAGTAATAGGTACCGACTCCCCCGTCTCAAGCGGCCGCTGTAGCTGTCGCTGCCCGCCCTGCATCCCCATCCCCCGATCCCATTGTCGGCCTCCTGCCTCCTTCCTCCTTGTAACAGGACAGCCGTCGTTTGGATCTGCACGCCACGCCGGCAATCGCTTTGCTTGTCCGCTACCCGTTCCCTTACCTGCGACTGCTGCCCTGCCCTCTGCACCCGCCCTTGAGCCTGCCACTTCCCTCCTTGCTAACTGTCGCCAGCCCTTCCGTGTCGGCCGGCCTTTCGACGGAACCACCTGACGCCTAATTCACCCTCTCCCCCCCCCTCAACACCGTCGCTATGGGCTGTGGAATGAGCACCGAGGAGAAGGAGGGGAAGCAGAGGAACGAGGAGATTGAGAACCAGCTGAAGCGCGACAAGATGCTCCAGCGCAATGAGATCAAGATGCTGCTGCTTGGTCAGTCCCGATCAACCCTGCGCCCACTCTCGTCTGACCGCCACAGGTGCCGGTGAATCTGGCAAATCGACCATTCTCAAGCAGATGAAGCTCATTCACGAGGGTGGATACTCGCGCGACGAACGGGAATCGTTCAAGGAGATCATCTTCAGCAACACCGTTCAGTCCATGCGCGTCATCCTCGAGGCAATGGAGTCGCTCGAGTTGCCTCTCGACGACCAGCGTGCCGAATACCACGTCCAGACCATCTTCATGCAGCCCGCACAGATCGAAGGCGACAGCCTGCCCCCAGAGGTTGGCAATGCCATCTCGGTGCTCTGGAAAGACGTCGGTGTCCAGCAGTGCTTCGGCCGCTCTCGTGAATACCAGCTCAACGACTCGGCGAAATAGTAAGTGCAATCAATCGCACAACCTGTGTCTGCTTACATGTGCTGACAATCCCAGCTACTTCGACTCCATCGACCGCATTGCCGCCCCCGACTACATCCCCAATGACCAGGACGTCCTCCGCTCGCGTGTCAAGACCACCGGTATCACCGAAACCACTTTCATCATCGGCGACCTCACCTACCGCATGTTCGACGTTGGAGGTCAACGATCGGAACGAAAGAAGTGGATTCACTGTTTCGAGAACGTCACAACCATTCTCTTCCTGGTCGCCATCTCCGAATACGACCAACTGTTGTTCGAAGACGAGACGGTCAACCGTATGCAAGAAGCTCTAACCCTGTTCGACTCCATCTGCAATTCGCGGTGGTTCGTAAAGACCTCAATCATTCTTTTCTTAAACAAGATCGATAGGTTCAAGGAGAAGCTACCCGTCAGCCCTATGAAGAACTACTTCCCCGACTACGAAGGCGGCCCCGACTACGCTGCGGCATGCGACTACATCCTGAACCGATTTGTTTCATTGAACCAGCATGAGACCAAGCAAATCTACACCCATTTCACCTGCGCAACCGACACCATGCAGATCCGATTTGTTATGGCTGCTGTTAATGGTATGACTTTTTCCCTGAAACATGTAAAACCCCGCTAACAAGCACAGACATCATTATTCAAGAGAACTTGCGGTTGTGTGGCCTGATATAATGAGTGGACCCTTTCTTGCAGCAGAAGACTACTGTGAATTGAGTCATGGGAGTATGTTTTTTTGACGACCACAAGCATCGCTCGTCATGAACGGCGTTGTGAAAATGCGTTTTTTTCTTGTCGCACCTTTACTTATTTCTCCATTCAGCCCTGACAAGGTTTGAATGGCCGCTTCCGTCCCGAGTTCCTCTTTGATACCCTGCGTGGGCTGGGGCTTCAGTACGCCTTGCTATTCCCGAGGATAAACGCTTGTTTTCCCCAATGTCGTTCAATCCTGTCATGTTCTTACCACCTTGTATTGGAATGGAAATTGGGATATTTCCTCATCAAATATACGCACCTCAAAGCAAGCCTTTCACAGACACACAACTCACTCACACACGCACATATACGCACACAATTTCACGATGCAAAGAAGGCCTTTATCAGACCTTGCTCTTATCATAGCCCTCTCTTTTTTTTAATCGCTTTTCTCTTAATAACCTCGCTGGAAGCCTCTCTTCTTTAGCTTGCTTTTTTTTATCTATTTTTACGTTTTTTTTCCTAAACTTTCTCTTGACGTTTTTTTGTAGTTTTGTTTCGGCGCGGATATACTCCCTTTGTCCTTTGCCGTTATCACGTTACATACATAGCTGCTGCTGCTGCTGCAAACCTGTATTTATGACCGAGGCGTGTAACAAGATGTATGTACGCGAATTTGGATACGACTGCGTCATGCAGAATGGGGTGGGTGGTGAGATAGAATGGGGGGAGAATGGTGAAATGATTATTCCTCTTTTTTTTTGAAATGTTTTCTAAAGAGTAATGTTGCTAGGGGAGTGGTGTTGGTGTTTTGTGCATGTGTATTTGTGTTTGTCTATGTGTATGTGTATGTCCTTTGTAACGTGACTGAAAAGCAGAGTAATTAACCCTTGAAGAGCGAAGAAGAAGAAAAGTTAGTAAACCTCGTATTTCTATAACTACTTACTTTACTCATCTTATTACGCAGCACCTATGCACATAGCCTCACCACTTATATGTATCCTTGCATGAACACCGTTTTCAAATCTCACTCCTTCACACCCCTTCTTCACACCGGCCCCGCACAAATTACCTAGTTTACTTGGGTACTTGGGTTAAATACCTACCTAGAGCATCTACCACACACATTGAATAAACACCCAACCCAACCCAACCTAACCTAACCACCACGGTTTATTCCACGTCCACGTCCATATATATGCCCACTCACAAGTACACTACCTCCACACGCAGCCCTCGGCATCTCACGTCATGACATCTACATGTAGACGCATCCATGTACATACATCCATCCACCCTATTTGTCAGATAGACTTGGCATATGCATGTACGGAAGTGACGGAGTACATGTGTTTGTGTATATGTATGTCTTTCGTATAGTTGGATGGATGGATGGATGGTCTGCGGCTGTCGGAGTTCGGGGTGTGGGTTATTTATGGGTGGGTGGCTGATGGTTAGGGTCATGTGATTTCTCTCTCTCTCTCTTTGTGTGTGTGTGTGTGTGTGTGTGTGTGTGTGTGTGTGTGTGTGAAAGAGAGAGAGAGAGAGAGAGAGAGAGAGAGATTGTTTTGGATGATTATAGTTTGTTTTCAAGCTCTTTTGGGATGTTGTGATGGCAGGTATGTATGTAACGGGGTTAATTCAGTACTTTGTATACAATATAGCATGTAGATAAAATTATAGTTATATATATATATATATATATATATGGAGGTGGGATGATTGGTGGGTTGTCTATTGTTGTAGTACTCGTCTATCATATAGAGTGCTTGTGTATGTTGCAATTATTCTTTCCCGATTGATGCTAGGATAAGTGGTGTTTTTGTTGTTATTCTTGAGTTCTCTATGCATGTATGTATGTACTTGGGTATGTACGGAGTATGTATGTACGAATTTCTCCCCGACAAATCGGCTAGGACGACGATGCTTAGGATCTTGGGGTCCCGGTACTTCTATGATAAGGTATGGATGCTTTCAAGGTATATTTATCTACGTGACGAATTGGCTCGACGAGTGAGGAGGCTGCACGTGCCTTTCACCTTCTTCGTTGGAATGCTCATAGCGTAGGTGGGGATACGGAAGGGTTTCCATAAGTCGTTGGGGAATGTTCTGCGATTGGGGAGTATACGGGCATCCGCTGAGAGAGTTTACGCGCCTTTCTCCTCGACGTATTTTTCCGTGGTAGTTATGGGGGTTGGTGGGCGATTAACAAGGTCTGGGAGATGAATAAGGTGTGGGATTGAAGGGGTTAGCGGCGAGCGAAAGGAGTAGGTACATATTGGATATAACTACTCCGTAACTAGTTATTCCATTAGGTGAATAAGCGAGATGAATTGATGGTCGAGATGGTTGACCCCGTGACCCCTCCCCTTCCTTCATACGCTATGTGGGTATTTCTCATCACTACGAATGAGATCGCTTTTGGAATTCTCCAATAGATGAAAGCGGCTATGATAAATCCGTTCACGTAGTGCTGTACAACTGTAATACAATACAGCTGGGCCCACATCGACGGCGATGCAGCGGTGCCCATTGCGTTCCAGGCGTTCACTGTCGTCACTATACCCGCCAACTAGTACCATTGGTATCGACGTGCCTCTGAATGGCGTAGGCGGTAAGCAGTTCTTCAACTTGAGCCTACTGCAGAACACCAGAGGGCCATATGATATCACTACGGTGACGTCGGGGTGCGCCTCTAGCCGCTTACAAAAGGCTAGCCATCCAATCACGTTCCAAAACGCGAGGGCTCAAACTCATAGGTACTTTGGGGAGTACGTGATCGAGAGGTATCCGCGGCCGGTGGAGTAGCTCGACGAAGTTTGTTCAAGCAAAGTGGGCGATAAGGTACTGCGTCTTGGGGTTTTTGAAGAATGCATGCGCGGACGGTCCGTGGAAGAGGGGAGAAAGGATGGTCGTCATAATGGCGACGTCAAAGTGTGAAGTGGGATTGATATAAAGGAAGGATATATGCAATGGAGACAAAAGCATCAAACAAACAGTAACAACTTTCACCAATCCTAGATTACCTATTTAAACCATCGTCCATACATCTCTCAGCAAACATGGCACCAATAGCAATCACGCCTCCCGCTATCGAGGTCAAAACCATCAACCCCCTGACCTCGGATTCTACAACAATCAAGGCCCCCTCAAAGATTGCCTCGCGGAAGATTATTTGCTTTTCAGGTATGCCATCCTGTCAATCATATGGTCTTACTCACATTCACTAACGAACCCCAGATTTCGACGGCACAATCTTCATGCAAGACACGGGCCATATCCTATTCAACGCCTTTGGATGCGGTTCCGACCGTCGCCAAGTCCTCGACCAACAAATACAGGCGGGCGAACGCTCATTTCGCGAAGTCTCAGAAGAGATGTGGGGATCTCTAGACGTGCCATTTGACGATGGCTTCGAAGTGATGAAAGATGCCCTCGACATCGACTGCGACTTCAAAACCTTCCACAACTTCTGCATCAGCAACGACATCCCCTTCAACGTCATCTCAGCAGGGCTGAAGCCCGTCCTGAGAAGGGTGCTCGATCACTTCCTTGGAGAAGAGAACTCGCACCACATTGACATCGTTGCCAATGATGCCACCATTTCGAATGACGGACACTCATGGAAACCAGTCTGGCTGCATGAATGCGACCTCGGGCACGACAAGGCAAAGTCAATCAACGACTACAAGTCCACGGCGCGTCTAGAGTCGTCTGACGGCACGATCCCGCTCATCGTCTTCATCGGCGACGGCGTCTCCGACCTCCCGGCCGCACGTGAAGCCGATGTCTTGTTCGCGCGCCGAGGCCTCCGTCTCGAAGAGTACTGCCTCGAGAACAAGCTGGCCTACATTCCTTTCGACACGTTTTCCGACATCCAAAAGGAAATTGTGAAGATTGCGAAAAAGGATGAGGAGAAGACGAATGGGAAGGGCATGCCGGCGAAATTCAATCCTAGGGCTAACCTGTGGAGGAGGGCGAGCAGCAAGACTGCATTGCCTGTCTTTGCTATGATGAGTCCGAAGACGGAGAAGGTGATTGAGTGGCCGAGTTTGGTGGGCAAACTGGATGCACCATTGGAGGTGCCCGAGGGAGCTGCTATTGCTGCACCAGCGGCGTGAGCTTTGGAACGTTGGGTTGATGGTTTTCCATCTGGCGTCGCAGGGTTTTGATTCTTTGGGTTTGAGCACAGCGAGTGCGCGAGCGAGTGATTCGGTTCTTATTCGTTTCGTACATGTACCATTTTTAGGGAGAGCGGCATTTAGGATGGGCGTTTCTGATACGATATCAGCATTAAAGACAAGTTCATTCACCATTCACCATTCATCATTTTACACTCATACTCCAAGCACTGCAAGTAGACGGTGAGACAGTTGTGAAATCGCAATGCTTGCAATAATAGTCCGTAGAGTGCCCTACTATCACGGTAGGGAGAGGCTGATCGATTCAAGGGGCTTAAGTGTGTCGACGGGTAGCGGCACATCCCTCCCGAACCGGCTTGGTTGACATATGTAGGGCCAGGCACCCAGGCTATGACGAGGATTAGCAACGCTTACTTCGTTATGTCCTTTTGGCGGGGTTCTGAATGGTGTTTATCCAGGTGGACTGGGTGATTGGCAACCCGCCACACTGGATTGCGGAGTTTGGGTGGCGCGTATCGTGGCGCTGGAGATGGATAACGTTTGACAGACACAGGCTAACACGATGTTCTTATTGTGCAAAGGTGGAGGGGCGAGATAGGGCTTCCTTTGGTGACCACGGTGTTCACGTCGGAGTACAATGCACATCTCCGTACGTATTGGCCCGCCTAGATACAATAGACATGGAGTGGAGCAGATGCGCCATTTTCAGCGGCCGGGGTCGCCGCGTCGACTGGAGGGACACATATCTACCAAGGAGAAAGGGGAAACTGACTCTCCAGACTAATTATCTATCTATTGTGCTCTTGTATGCGTGTATGCGGCTGGGGCGAAGATGACGGGCGCGCTTCATTGCCTCGTTTCAAAGTTCGACGTGCGTAGCGGCGGCGGTTCAGCTTGCTAAATTTATCCTGTTCGTCCGTGTCTTGGGGGCTCGATAGCCCTGTATGCGTGTTTTTTGTGTGTTGTTGAAGGAGGGAGTGGCTTTGTCGATGATCTATCAGCCTGTCCCGCGGCTCCCGGGCTCGAGCATCCTGTCATCCATCTATCCTCACAGACAGATAGATCATCCTCCCGAGTAATACACCTTGCCATCGAGCGCATTGTGTAGCAGCCACATCTCACGCATTGCCATTGCAACTGCTCCCGCTCCCACTCCCGCAAACGCATAGCGCTGTGCCTCTCAGCCCTCCTGTCGCCGCGTGCACACATGTCGTCGTGAAGCACTGGTCGTTTTCATCTCTTCAGCCAGCTTCTCTGCCCTCCCGCGCCCTCCCAGGTCACGGCCTCCAAGACCAAGACGACGACGCACACGAAAACGAAGACGGAGAAAAAGACGACGGGGTTCCCAAGGGCGCAAGACTGCTTGGCTACGTACATATCCCAGCCTAGCCGGCCACCAGGCAGGTTCCGTGTGCCGTCGTGCCGTGCAGTGCATGCTGCATTTATTTACGTAGGCCACCATGCCGCGGCCGACGCTACACTCCAAGCTCTCACTCCCCTCCCGTCTTAAGAACGGCCACAACGGCACCAGCTCCACGGCTGCGAGCGTCCCAACCAGCCGTAGCGGAAGCCCCAAACGCACCATGAGCGACAACAGCAATACTAACAAGTCGGGGGTGGGGCCGGGCCTGGTGCTACTCGCGAACGTGATCAAGGTGGGCATGTACCCCGCGGCCACCAGAGCCAGAGCTGACAGAGACGGCAGGGCAGAAACCTCGCTGCGAAGGACCGCAATGGCACCTCTGATCCCGTGAGTGACCCGCATCTTGCAGCTCGCCGTGTTGGCCTTCTCCCGCGCGCAATGCAACTGATCCAGCTCAATTCGCCTGCAATGGGACCTGCGAAGCTGACACCTGCCGCCGCAGTACCTTGTCCTGACCCTTGGGGACGCAAGGCAAGCCACGCCTACCATCAACAAGACCCTCAACCCCGAATGGAACACTACGCTCGAACTGCCCATCACGGGCGACCAGACACTGTTGCTCGAGGCCTGCTGCTGGGACAAGGACCGGTTTGGCAAGGACTACATGGGCGAGTTTGACGTGATACTCGAGGATGTCTTCCAGAATGCTCAGGCGGTGCAGGAGCCGAAATGGTTCCCCCTCGAATCGAGACGTGGCGGAAAAAAGAAGTCGGTAGTCTCCGGCGAGATCCAGATCCAGTTCTCGCTGGTCGACTCGAGTAACCCTAATCTGGCCATGGAGGAGCTCATGCGCAAGTTTATGGCCCTTACGGCCTCGTCTCCCAGCCCCGACGAGGACGATGATGACGCCCTGCTTCGCGCGGACAGTGCCGAGGCGGATGAGCAGGACGACGAAGAGAGCTCCGACGAAACGTTTGACGAGTCGAAGAAGGCCGAGAAAAAGGAGAAGCGGAGGAAGAAGCTCCGCCTGGCGAAACTGAAGAAGAAGGCGAACAAGATGCGCGCCTACGAGTTCTCGGGTAAGACTGAGGTGGCAGGCGTCCTATTTCTGGAGATCACCAAGATTGTAGACCTGCCCCCAGAACACAATGGTAAGCCTGGGGATTGCTTTGCTATGTTGGAACATGTGCGCTGACTGCCCTCCCAGTAACTCGGACGTCGTTTGATATGGACCCCTTCGTCGTTGTATCACTCGGCAAGAAGACGTATCGAACCAAGACAATCAGCCATAACCTCAACCCTGTATACGACGAGAAGCTCGTGTTTCAAGTTTTGCACCATGAGACAAACTATTCGGTGAATTTTACCGTGGTGGACAAGGACAAGTTTTCTGGCAACGACTACGTCGGGACCGTCAACTTTCCGGTGGAGAAGGCAGTGTCGGTGGCTCCAGAATCTGATCCTGTCACTGGCTTGTACAGGCTTCCTGAGCCTTCGGATTCGCCTGGCATTCCCGAGGCCAGAAGGTCTCGCTTCCGTCTACCAATGTCCCGGTCTTCTTCAACCCACAGTCTCTCAAAGATAGGACGGCCGAGTTTGAGAAAAGAGAATTCTGCCAGCTCGCTCTCCAGCAAGGACCTCAACAGCAACCAGCCTACACCCGTGACTAGTGTCCCGCAGTCAATAAGCGACTCCCACGGAAATCTGGCGGTTAGCACTCCCTCGGTCAACATTGATCCTTCTGCAGTGGATGATCAGGATCTCAAAATGTACACATTGCCATTGGAGTTGAAAAACAAGGAGCGTTGGGAGGCAAAGCATAGCCCGGTCTTGTATGTAAAGGCCAAGTATCTTCCATACAAGGCTCTTCGACAGCAATTCTGGAGAGCAATGCTCAAGCAATACGATGCCGATGATAGCGATCTAATCGACAAAGTTGAGTTGACCACCATGCTGGACACTCTGGGCTCGACGCTGCACGAGGCAACCATCGACAGCTTCTTTGCGAGATTCGCAAACGAACATAAAGGGGAGGAACTTCTCACCTTTGACGAGGCTGTGATGTGTCTGGAAGATCAGATCCAGCGCATCGAAGACAAAGAATCTCAGAAGAACGTCTGGAGCCGAATGACTCCTTCAAACAGCGATCTGCTCACCCCTGGGACCATGACACCTGCGCTCACTTCCGGTACCCAAACGCCGCTCAACCTTCATTCCTCCAGTACTTCGATTCCCGCTCTCGTGATCGACCATTTAGGCAAAGAGGGAGAGGAAGGCGAATTCATCAAGCCGGACGAATTGGGAGACGAAAAGGGAGAGGAACACGTGATCGAGATCCGCGAGTGCCCAATCTGCCACCAACCTCGCTTGAACAAGAAGTCGGATGCTGATATCATCACACACGTTGCTACATGCGCTAGTCAGGACTGGAGACAGGTTAACAACATCGTCATGTCCGGCTTTGTAACGTCCAGTCAGGCTCAGCGCAAGTGGTACTCCAAGGTCATTACAAAGATCTCGTATGGTGGATACAAGCTTGGTGCGAACTCGGCCAATATCCTGGTACAGGACCGTATCACGGGTCAGATCAATGAGGAGCGCATGAGCGTGTATGTGCGGCTTGGTATTCGTCTATTGTACAAGGGTCTAAAAGCAAGCAACATGGAAAAGAAGCGAAGTAAGTTGTCATTGACGCATCACTTTAACATAGCTTTCTGACGTCTCTAGTCCGAAAATTGCTCAAGTCATTGAGCTTGAAGCAGGGTAGAAAATACGATGACCCTGCTTCAACTGCCGAGATCCCTGGCTTCATTGCTTTCCATCAGCTGGACATGTCTGAAGTCCTCAGACCGACATCCGAGTTCAAAAACTTCAATGAATTCTTCTATCGAGCGTTGAAACCCGAGGCGCGACCATGTTCTGCGCCAGACGACCCACATATCATCGTCTCCCCGGCTGATTGCCGGTCGGTCGTGTTCAATACTTTGGACGCCGCGCAAGCAATTTGGGTAAAAGGACGTGAATTCACACTGGAAAGACTCTTGGGTGATGCTTATCCCGAGGATGCAAAGCGATACGTGGGCGGTTCTCTTGGCATTTTCCGGTTGGCGCCGCAAGACTACCACCGTTTCCACATACCTGTAGATGGTGTGATGGGGGAGCCAAAGACAATCGAGGGCGAATATTACACAGTCAACCCAATGGCGATTCGATCGGCGCTTGATGTATACGGTGAAAACGTTCGCGTGCTGGTGCCTATCGACTCAGTTGCCCATGGCAGAGTAATGGTAGTCTGCGTCGGCGCCATGATGGTCGGCAGCACAGTCATCACGCGGAAAGCAGGCGATCATGTGAAGCGCGGAGAAGAGTTGGGTTACTTCAAGTTTGGAGGAAGCACTCTCCTTCTGCTCTTCGAGCCAGGCCAGATGAAGTATGATGACGACCTTCACGACAACTCCAAGGCCGCTTTAGAGACTCTGGTAAGCTCATCTCAACGATTACACTATATCATAACATTAGCTCACCGTTTTTTAGGTTCGTGTTGGCATGTCCATTGGCCACAGTCCCAACCGCGCAGCATACACCCCAGATATGCAAATGAACAACCCCACGCATGAAGACAAGCAGAATGCCAAGCGGCGGATAGAGGGCAGTCTCGCACCAGAAGGTGTCCAAGGCCCCATGCCTGGGGCTGGCATGTAATAGAACATTTTCTCGCATTGTAAAAAGGGTACATGGCGGACCGAGCCTTGAATTGGTAAAGTCCATGAGGGCATCATACAAACGGGTAGCATACAGGAGGAATGCGGCTACAGGGCGCTGCTCTTTCTAGGCGTTGTGTTAGCGTTGATACTGTTGTACTATACATACGAACGCGGTTGCCGACCCTACAATGAATAACGATTGTATATGTTTGTTATACGGAGTAGAGGTGTAATAACTGCCGTTCAAGGTTTACAACTAGCTCAACCCTGGTATATTGTTACATTAAAAGTGCAGTTATCATATCGGCTTAACGAGTAATGAACCATTTCCCTGAATGCAGCAGCCGTTTGTTGTTTTTCCCCTTCTTCTTCTTCTTTTCCTTGCGACGGGCCAAAATCTTTTGAGGGGAACGGGGTGACGGTTCAGAGTCATGTGGGATATTAGCTTAGTCATCCAGCTGGGCAACTGAACTGGGAATAAGCAACAATCAAAACAAACGCCAACGCAACTCCCACCGCCCAACCCTGCCCTGCCTCACCCGCGTACAACTATACCGCCGCCCTCACAACGCGCAAGGATTATTCGAATCATCACATCACCAATTAATTACTACGCCTCTCCCACCTGGGTTCCTTCGGGCATCACGCATCTGCCCGCCTCGCCTGCCGTTGTTGACGTCGTGACCCTCGCCTCGCCTCGCCTCGCCGTTGCCGTCGCGTCCATGCCCGTGCTTCACCTTTCACACCCGTCGACCACCACCTAGCAGCCGGCATCCATGACCGCAATTTTCGCCAGATCGCCTCTTCAATCGCTACCAATGGCCGCAAACCGACCGACGACGCGACGAAGAAGCGTAAAGCAAGCTTTTGAGGAGGATGGTGCGCCCGCGCCCGCGCCGAAGAGGGCGAGGATAGAGACCAACGGCGCTGCGAAGAAGACGAATGGCGCGGCAAAGAAGCCGGCAAAGACCGCATACGACGAGAATGACGACGGCTTCCAGTTCACGCGTCGCACGTCACGGCGGGCAACGAAGGCGCAACCACCTCCCGACCCTATACCGGAAGAACCGCCGAAGCCCATGCCAGCGCGTAGGAAGAAGGCGTCGCTTGCTGCGCCAGAACCCGAACAGAATGCGGCGCAAAAGCGACGGCGCTCGGCGCGTCTCTCTGGCGATCACAACAACCTAGATCAGGCGGATGGACCGGCGGATCGGGAAGAGCCTGTGAAGCCGCTGCTTAGGCGCACGAAGAAGAGCGCCCCGGTAGAGAAGGAGAAGAAGAGACAGACTACTCCGGCGCTGGACCTGCAACCTGAAGGAAAGGGCGCATTCGCAGGTGTCAAGACGCCGACTCACAATGAACTCAACGTGGCTAAGAAGCGCGACGGAGGCGCGACCAAGATCATGCTACCCTTTGCGGATACACCAGTCATTACGCGGAACAAGGAGATGCGTAAAGGGAGTAAAGATGGACATCGGAGGAGTAGCACAGGCTTGCGGGGTAGGAGGGCTAGCTCGCTGATTGACAGCGGCATGTCAAATGGTGAGCGCATAGAACAAGAACAAGAGGCTTGATTTGGGGATCAAACTAATACAAGTTTAGCTCTACCGCATTCCGAGGTCGAAGCTGGCGATTTCTACAAGTATATTGAGCAAAGTCTACCGGAGCCGCGGCGGATGAAGCAGCTCATGACATGGTGCGGATCGCGAGCACTGCTTGAGAAACCATCTGGCGACGTCAAGGATTCGAATGCGATAATGGCTGGTAAGCTCCGGTACAAAGCAAAGCGGGAAGGCGAGCTAACAAACACTAGCCCGCGCAATCCAGCAAGAGCTGATCGACGAATTCGCGAATAAGCCTGAATTGTCCAACTGGTTCAGCAGGGTAAGTAGAATAAGCTTGCAGACAGTGCGGTGGACTTGCGCTAACCATCCGAACAGGAAGAAACAGCAGCTCCAACGGTCATTAAAAAGCCCAATCCGCAGAACGTGAAAAACCAGCAAACTCTACAAGAACTGGAAGAGGAAATCAAAAGGTATGCCTCTGACCTATTTCCAGAACAGAGAGAGCTATGACGTATACTAACACTACTCCAGGCTCGAACAAGAAAAATCCGAATGGGAAAACCTCGCCTCCTCATCAACCTCAACACCTCCACCTCCAATCCCACCCACCAACACACAACCCCCCTCCTTCACCGACATCAACACCTCCCTCCTCGACCCCTCCCAAGCCGAAATACTTTCACATCTCCAACTCCCAGAACCTTCATCAACATCAGCCGTCCCTTCATCAGATTTCTCCTTCGCATTCACCACCCCTGCCGCATTACAGGCACGTCTCGACACACTGTCCCAATCGCTGGAGCCCAACATCGACCTCCTCGCAGACGGGCTGCACAAGATCGAGCAGTATAGGAATACGGCCGAGCGTGTTGCGGATAGGGTGTTGGGGACGGCGTCGAAACGGCTGGACGAGAGGGACAGGGAGGGCAAGGAGAAGGCGGGGAGTGAGGGTATTGGGGTGGGGGATGTGCTGAGGGGCTTGGCAGGGGTGTTGAATGAGTCGTAGTAGTTTTGTAGTAGAAGTTTTGAACTTTTTTATCATTTTTTTCTTCTTTCTTTCTTTCTTTCTTTCTTTCTTTCTTTCTTTCTTTCTTTCTTTCTTTGGCATCTGGTTGATTGATTCTATGATGATTATTGGAAGATGAATCGATGAGGGAATGAAGGAATGAAGGAAGAATGAAGGAAGAATGAAGGAAGAATGAAAAAATGTAAGGAAGAGGTATTGAAGTGAAATCCTTTATTTTATTTTCTCTCTTCTTCTTCTTCTTCTTCTTCTTCTTCTTCTTCTTCTTCTTCCTTGTCCTTTTTGCTGAGGGGTTTGTTCTTCATGTTTTCTTGGGGGGGGGGTTGTATGATTTGATGGTTCGTTGCGTTTGGTATGACTATCTAGGAGGGAGGGAGGGATTTTGATTTTGATTTTGATTGGTTGGATCTATTGTGTGGGATGATGACTTTGGAGTTCTTTTTCTCTCTTTTTTTTGGGGGGAAGGGAGGGGGGGGGGGGGTTTTCCCGTCCCTTCTTTACTGCGGGGGAAAGGGATGTAATTATACCATGAATATAGGTATATTTCTGTTTCTCCAAGTCCAGAGGATAGATGGATGGGATGGATAGTTGGATAGTTGGAATAGCGACCATGTATTCTTTTTTTCGGGCCGGTTATGGGTATTTCATCCATGGACAATAAATCACATTACATCTGCGATCGTTTCTTTAATGCGTCTGCGTCTGCGTATGCGTACACACTTGCTGCTTTTCTCCATTCTCCAATAGATAATTACAGTCCCGCGTTCAACGTGTAAAGTTGACACGAGTAAAAGTGCCAGCCTACTACATCTTCACAGCCCAGACAACCAACCGGCCGACCTCATCGTCGCCGAGATGGAGCCCGAAGCCCAATGTTAGTCTGAGAAAGCGAAGCCGATGTTCGAGGTACTCGATCACGTTCAGTGGAGAAGTGACTAGTTGTTGGGCGGATCGGCCGAGAAGTTGCTCCCATGCGGCGTCTGAGAAGATGAGCTTGCCAGAACTGATTTGGCCCGTCTCGTCGATTATGGCGCCTAGCTATGTACGTGGTGAGGTTGGTTAGTTGATTGGTACATAGATAGCAGGGCGGGACGAGGGGGGTTTTGGTGTTTGGGAGGAACTTACGATGTGTGGGTTGATACGAAGTTGGATTAGCTTGTCACACTGGCTACATTTTGCCTTGATGGTGTTTGCGAAGATGGGGAGGCCGCAGCATTCGGTGCTCATTAGCATGTTCCGCTTGTAGTTGATGACAATGTGCATCTCTGTGATGAGGATGCTGATGTATCCCGTGACCTTTTCTTTAGGATTCAGCCTCACGAACTCGTCGATCTCGCTCAACTTGTACAGTACTTTGACTGCGGCTGTTTCTGCGGCTTCGATGTCGAAGGCTGCAGTCGGGTAGACGGGGTTGATGTGCTCTTTCTTTGTCTGGCGTTGGGCGAGTGCTCGTAGGCGTCGAGCATCTGATACGTCGGGGTCGATGTGTACTTGGGAATTCGCGACAAGGGAGAGTTTGGCGGTACGATCGTTACGGCAGCGCGGTGAGACAATTAAGAGGACGGTTTGAGAAGGCGTCCAGATGGTAGCTGAGTTGGCGACAGGGCCGTAGAGGGTCAGGTAGGCAATGGCAGTGTCGTCAAATATACTGATTGATATGAGATCGGACGAGGTGCCGTCTTTCATGGTGACTATAATGCATCATTAGTTCAATTGATCCTCAATACCTGAATTCTGAACGTGGGAGTCTGGACGAGAGATGTTCACATGTCTTCTTTGCGCCGATATTCTTTACGCAGACCAGGACCTTGCAGCCATCGACATCGTATCCGCCATCTGTTAGATTCTTCAGGGTCATTAAACCAGGAAAAGGAAGTGATTCGGTAACCCCAAACGGCTTCTTGAACATTTTCCCCTCGTCGCTCCTCTCATGTACCATGAAGTGACAATTCTTCTCACCCTCGGGGAAGATGGTCGTGAAAAGCGGTGCTGTTGTCGGTGCCAGGCTCATCTGTCCAGAACTTCCCTGACTCACATGTACCGTCCAAATCGTGACCAGCATGCTCAACTTCAGCCTCATCCTCCAGGGTACATTTGCATACCATAACCTTACGGTCATTGCTCCGGTATCGTCAGCCAGCATAATTTTGACGCAACCTTGTGCGGATTTTGGATTCTTGCTCGGCTTGGGCATATCGTAGAAGTTAACAATACGACCCATAAGCGTAATGTTCCCCGGTCCAACTTGTAGGGAGTCCATAGATACTTCATTGTATTCGACTGTTGGCGTCTGACGGTGTAGAGGCAATATTAGCGGATGCTAGTGAGAGACACAGCTACATACCCAATCAGAGGAGGTTGAGGGAAGTATCATCTCATCCGGCGTGAAGCCATCCCCAGGTGTAGAGTTCAATGGTGAGGAAGCTGAGCAGAGTTCACGAATCGGTGTTGGTGACATAGTGACCGATTGGGAACGGTGGCCTGTCAGAATGCATACGACACTTTCCCGAACTATATGAATAAGAATGAGAAGACAGCAGAGGTTATGAAGTACTGAAATCAATGGTCGAGGACGAAAGGGCGCTGGGTCGTGATGGGATGGAAGGTGCGACTCCACCGCTCCTGCTAATGATAGATGAGTCGCGTTGATCAAGGGGAATTGCGATAACGATACTTGGCCGGAGTGAAATCATACTCTCTCTTTCTGTTCGCTATACTAGCCCAATCTTAGCTATGCTGGCGAGTTGAGTAGGGAACTACTTGATAGGGGTGTCTTATTGACGTCTAACTTCGATTGCATGTCACAACGAACCATGAACCACGAGCTAGACAAAGGTAGAAATTATGGGAGTGGAGCGAGCACAGGATTTGGAGAGCCAGGTCAAGAAAACCAGTGTTTATTCATGCAAGCCTAAATGAGAGTGCAGATGAAGTCGATGTTGAATGTCCTTCTATCCGTTGGCGTATGCATACTATACCGAAATCATTAAGTCCACATTATGACAGAAAGTGGTCAAGTAGAGGCAGCATGCCAATACTTAGAAGAGCTTATGCTCAAGGGTCATGTCGCTCTCTGGTTCAAGGCCAACGCAGGCACGGAAGATGTTGGTCAAGGCAGCGCGCTGCTTGGCGAGAGCGTTGATAACCGGAGTACCCGGGGGAGTAAGAGGGGCCTATTTTCCATCAGTAATGCATAATTTTTTTTAGTTGGTTCAAACTCGTACCTTGAGCATGTAGCTGAGAACGCTGAGAACACTGTGGAAGTTGGCATAGTCTCCAGCGGTTTCAGCGCCATGTGCCTTCCATTGAATACGAGTCATCATCTCAGCGACCAGGACCAAGTCAATGATCAACGGAGAAGCCAAGAGGGAGTCTTCGCAGACATTGAAAAGGCTAATGGTCTGGTGGCCGCCCAAGAAGATCTCAGCATAATACTCATCAAGAGCACGCTTGTCGTCACCGACAGCGGGCATGTACTTGATGACCACGGTGTGATCCGGGTGCTCGCCCTCCTTGTATAAGACAGTGTTGGCAGCGACCATATCATCAACTACATTCGATTTTGAGATTTCCTTGGAGCGGAACTGCTTCTGGGAGCTGAGGTTCATCCCATCATTGTTGCCAAGGTGATTGTAGCTAGCAATGGAGGTGAGCTTGATACCAGCACTAATTAGGAAATCCACGAGGGCAGACTTCATCTTTGTTTGGCCAGATTTGAAGTCGTCACCACCAATGAAGGCATTGTGCTTCTCGGCCAACTGGATGGCACCAGGAACAAAGGTGTTCTGCGGGGAGCCATTGATAAAAGGAACGTTCTCCAAGATGCAAGCCACGGCAAAAACGGTAGAAGGAGATACTTCCTCGTGACCATCACCAATGGCTTTGATGAGGTTGTCAGCAGTGTCATTAACGCCTTGGATGATATCAGCAAAACGCTCAGTGTTCGCGGTCCACTGTACAATGACCTTGTCGAGATTGTTGGCGGCCTTGAAATCCTGAATGTCCTTGCGGATCTGCTCAACATGAGCCATGGAAGCCTTGGAACCAGGAATGAGGTTATCAGCGCGCTCCTCTTGATTGGCAGCAATAAAGTCCGGATAGTAGATGCTGGGTAGAGGTTTGATCATGGTCATTTCCTTGCGAACGAGATTCTTCAGGGATGGCTCCAGGACTTTGGCACGATCCATAGCATCAGCAAGGTTCAGGCCACTGATGTCCCAGCCACCCACGACCAGGTCGTTGGGATGAACCATAGGCAGAAGGTCACGGAACGGGATGTTGACATCTTGACCAGTCTTGGAGTCGATTCCAAGTTTGGTAGTAGATCCCATAATGACGGAGCCGTAGTAATTGGCAGCACGCTTACCCTCCTTTGTATCCCAGACTAGGCCACGGCGGTTGGCAATGAGACCAGCAGTAACAGTCGTACCGTTGTTTCCGCCCAGACCGACAAGCATGACCCCTAGTTTAGGAATCTTGCGGTCGACCTTGAAGTCGTAGAGGGTCTCCTTGGGAGTGGCCACATAGCTGCCGTCGGCGTTCTTGGCAACCGCCGTGGTGCGGTAGGTGTATTTAGTCTTGATGGTGTCGTCCGTGTACTTGACATTGGGAGAGTCGACGATGAAGAGATCCTTGGGCGGAACCGCTACTTCGCCACCTGCCGTCGCAAAGCCAACGTTCCCCTCGGCGTGAGGAGCCATTTTCGTTGGTCTGTTGGGAATTCTTGAAAATCTCTCGAACCTAGTTCTGAGAGACTAAATCCGACGCTCCTCCGGAAGGAGAGGTGCGTTGGCCTGCGAAGGCGTTGTGGGAACTATGGCATGTCAGCCAGCAGGCAGAGGCCAGGACAATGGAGAAGATACGTACGAGCAGAGGAGGTTTGAAAACATGCGGGGATGGGCCCGATGTGATGGCTGGGTGGGCTGGAGACGAGAGACTGAGGCAAGCTGATTGATGATGGTGTAGAAGTTGCGATGGCGAGGTGGTGTTTACAAAGGGCAGAGGAAGATGGGGATAGCAGTTTATACGGGAAGTCTTGGTTCTCTTCGGTGCAGACAGTCACGCAGGCAGCTGCAGCCGTTTCTCTTATCGGTAGACTAGCAATGGTCGCACCTTCCGTTGGTTGCCGAACAACAGCTCGTTGGACACCGCTCTTTGTGCGCGCACCCACATGCAGAATTGGTACAGCCGCCGCAGCCTCGAAGTCTGCAGTAGATGGCCTTTGGAAGCCAATGGGGGGCTGTGGTCCACAGAGGGCAAATGCGTGTTTTGACTCATCATGGACAAATGGAGAGTTTTGCGTGGAGACAATATACCAGTGACGGAGAAGTATTGTTTGTATCTACATGTAGTATAGACGAGGAGATGGTGCCGACTCCAGACTTAGCACGTTAGGTAATCAATCATCGGGACAAATGTCGGGCCGTCTTCCCTTCCAATCCGTCGGCTCAACCGTGTTTTCCATTCCCGAAGCCACTTTTGACGGGCCTGGAGCGGACAGCTTCTCCGGGTCACGATAACGTTCCAATGACCTGAACACAAAAACATAGAGTTGACAGTTTGACAGCACAATGGCGGCGTGTGTCGTGCATCCGTCAAAGTGACCGTTCTATGCAGGTACCCCCACCATGGACAGCCAATAGAGGCAACGCGCAGGGCTTGGCTATTATGTGTGATGGCACGGAATACAACCCACGCACCAGCCACAGCACTCCGTGTCTAAACTCATCGTCGTCAATTCCCAGACGCAGCAAAAAGGCGTTTGCCATGTTCTGTTGGTCTTTGCTCATGGAACAGGACCGAAGGAACGACTGCATGTTTTGACCGTGTTCCGATCGTCCTTGATTCTGTCGAGATGCCCATGTATTTGACGAGTAGCATCCACCACTTGGCGTTTCGAACCCGATCTCATCCCAAGGAGGTTTGATACTCGACCGGCTTCACCAATGTTTGTGCCTGTCTGCGGCGGTTCTGGCTTGGCTGTCCACGACTGCGTCTGTGTTGGTTGAAACGCACAGAGGTAGGGTTGTGAGGATGCCGAACTCGTCTATGAGTAGTATCCATCTACTCCGTCCAGCACATAGCTACTTGCTAGGTTAAGTAGGTACATAAGCACCTAAGCATATGTGTTCTCTAGATAGCGCTCGCAAAGTCGTGCTGTCAACGGCAGGGCCTTTCGGGAGCCGAACACCGCTCCGAACGTTGTCGCAGTGCCGCAGCATCATGTAGATACTAGGTAGACACTACTCCGTATTCCTCCGTAGATTCTTCGTAGTCACACGCACCGCACAGTCAGCATCGGAGAGAAGTACATCATGGTGCGTTTCAGACATCCGAAACAACAGCGCTAAGAACAGGAACCTCCGACATCTCTCTGTGTGTGTCACTGTGTCTCTCTCTCTCTCTCTCTCTCAAAACTCCTCGGCTGCCACTCCAAATCCATCCTCCTTGCGTCCACACCGCCACACCCATCAAAGCCCTCTGCAGTAATCACACCGACCGCCTTATTCAAGCCGTCGTATCGCCCAGGGGGCATGTGTGGAGATCCCGGCAACTGGCTTCGTATCTACTGTATGTAGTAGGACGCCAGAGCCGATCTGCATTCAATTGTGCCGCTTGCCCTATTGAGCTGGAGAAAGCCTCAATAACCTCGATGGATGCAGCTTGGGCTCCATCCTGCTCCTGTCGCCTGTATCTTGGCGATGCACGGTGTTCCTCTACGGAGTACTGTTATTGATTCTACTCTCTCCTCCATCGGCCTTCATGCTGACCTCATAGTCCAGCCGCAGCACCATGTCGAGTCGTACACACACCTATGGATGCATGTACCTATGTGATACACTGCCGACTGCCGCCAGTCCCAGTGCTGCCGTCAGCGCTTGAGACGCAGCGCGACACAATTCCGGTGGGTACCGTTTCAAGAAATTTGTAGCCATCTTCTGTGAAGTCAAGGGCTGCAACACCGTGAACTGCAAATCACGCCCCGTGCCCGCCTAGGTGATCGTCCGTCCAATGACCGACCGCCCTTTGCCTGCGCGCCACGCTTCAGGGATAAGGCGCTGGTTAAGTGCTCTCGAGCTAGACTATCTCTGGTCGCATGCTCTCTTCCCTTTGATTGCTCTTGAGCGCCGTTCCTGAATATCTCTTTGTCTGTCCCGTGCGGCAATTCTCTGCATATTGCGCTTGTCTATCCGTAAACTATCCAACATTAACAGTGTCGACCGTCGGGCCAAGCAAATACTTCGAACCGGGGAGCTGCTGGCTCAACTGCTCCCAAACAAGAGCGAAGAAGCTCCCGCCAGTTCAGGCCTGTTTTTACCATCATTTCCGCAAGACCCGGCTCAAACCAGCAAGTCCCACTTTCTAGCGATCCGTCCGGCTCTTGGGATCTCCAGGGTAGACCCCCCCTCGGCGGATACTTTTGGCTGCTGCCCAAGACCAATGTTCCTAAACTCACGTCGAGCCCCATGTCGCCAACCTGCAGACATCGCCAGAACACACTCGAGATAGACCCGTTGACGTCGCCATCTTCTTACCTCAAGAGCATCGACTCGAACACAGGCGCTGGCCAGCGCACCCGTCGCCATCATGGACAGCATGAGTCTTCTTCCCATGATCAAGTGCTCGAGCTGTGGAGCGGACATTGACATTTCTCAACTGGCCGACCACGTCTGCGCACCCAATGCTTCGAGTGAGTACACCTCCAGCAATTGTGTCGGTGAATACAGCCAGCTAAAACTTATGCGACAGAAGCTGAACAACCACTCTCGCCCAAGATCGATCGCGCCGCAACCTTTGGCGGCACAACTACCAACAAGCCCGATGGAGCCTCACGGCTCCGTGGGCCCCCTCCGCTGAGAGTTGATCCGTACACTGCTAGTGAGTGTCCACGGGGTGTTCGTGGTAGAAAAAAAGTATGCTTACACTCCCAAGACAAGCCATATCGCTTCCAAGATTCTCCTCTATCACCCTCCCCTCTTACTCCAGGCGGAAGGCAGCTTAACCGCAGCGCTACAAGCCCTCTTCCACGATACGAGGCGGAACCATCTCCGGATTACATGAGGAACATGGAAAGTCCTTTTCCTATTATTCCTACCCACCGAAACCAGGCATCGTCGAGCGCAAATCCTCGGCCTTTGGACCGCTCAGAGCCTTTTTCCGAACAGAATTATGCAGACCAGAGTCCACTTTTTGCGCCGCTTAGTCCAAGAACAGACGGGGGTGAAAATGTTCTGAAGAGAATGAACACGATTGCGCCTGGTCCTTTCGATAGGCGAGAATATGACCGTCGACCGAGTACATCTAATGGCATACGCTCACCATCATCGGCCTTTTCGCAAAACGGTTTTTCACAGGGAGGTCACAGGAGAACGAATACCCAAAACAGCCTGGGAGGTGCGCCGAATGGGAGGACTTCCATGGCATCCAATGCCTCTTCGCTATTCTCGAATAGCAGCTCAGGTTTACCGGCGCGTCCAAAACCCGGAATGGTGGGAGCGATGCTGCCGCCTCCACCACCACCACCAGTACCGCCGATTCAGGTTGAAGATAAAACAGAGGGTATCGATGCGTTTCTAGAGCGATTGCAGAAAGAGACAATGGGCGGTGCACCTCCAAAGAGGGACCGATTGAAGAGCCCAATGCGGCCAATGGACCGATCAAGAAGTCCCTTGCGTTCAGACGATCGATCGAGGAGTCCGATGCGAAGAGGTCCTGCTGACGATACGGAACGACAATCCAGGCCAGAGGCTCCAAGGGCAACATCTCGACGACCACCTAGCATCCGAACTGACAGATCGCCTTCGCGCCTGCATCTTGCGAATAAAGACTTGCCACCGCTACCAGCAATGTCAAACTTTGCGGGAGGTGCTATTCCACAAGATCCTGTGTACACTCCTTCGGATTCAGGTCATTCGGAAGATTCATATGCTAGTTCTGGGTTCAGAAGTGTAGCAAGCTCCCGATCTAGCCCTCCAACCTCGGAAGGTGGACATTCGCGACAGGCCTCGAAAATAAGTCGCCCAGATTACATGATGAACGAACCAATACAAAGAAACTTGAGCCCTGACGCTTTTACGGATTCGAGGAACGTACCGTCCATGAAACCAGACATTTGGAGAGCAAACGAAAACTACAACAGATCTCGAACTCCCGAAGCTCTGTTGAAACCTCCACCCCCAAAGATGCCAACAACTCCACAGATGCCTCTGGATCCCGCGATTCATAAAGGATTGGCGTTCGAGAAACGAAGAGAAGAGTCAAGATCACCACGTGATCCAGCTCTCAACTATGGTGTGAGCCCCCCGCTTCACAAATTTCCACCCGAACAGCGCCAACCAATCGACGGCCGGCCCACGACCAGCAACGGCGCAAGCAAAGGTACATGCCGTGGCTGCGGGGAAGCCATCATTGGAAAATCCGTCAAAGATTCGTCTGGCCGGCTTACTGGGCGCTACCACAAGGAATGCTTTGTATGTCACACATGCAACAGCAATTTCCCCACGGCGGAATTTTACGTCTTCGAAAATGCACCGTATTGTCACCAGCATTACCATGTTCTCAATGGGTCGCTTTGTCGAGCATGCAACCGTGGCATCGAGGGCCAGTATCTTGAAACAGACCAGCGCTTGAAGTTTCACCCACGATGCTTCACGTGCTTCACGTGTCGCATTGTGCTAAGGGATGATTACTATGAAATGGGGCGGAGGAACTTTTGCGAGAGACATGCTCATGCTGCTGTTAATCAGCGCAATCAGATGCTGGGTGCGCCGCCTGGTGGGCAGCAGAGAAATATGCAGAAAAGGAGGACTAGGATGATGATGATGCGATGAGTTTGTGGTATGTTTGGGGTGTTTTTTTCTTGCATTCGTCTGCGTTTTTCAGCGTTCATTCGTTCTGAGCATTCACGTTCTTTTTTCTCTTCGGTGGCCCTTTTTAACTGGCCCTCTTCATCTGTGCCTTCTTATACCCCGGATATCATTCCATTCTTTCCCATTCTTTTGATTCTCTGCTTTATTACACGTTTTCATGTCATATGAGCTTTTATTCAACGAGGGCCTTGCCGGTCTCGTCGGCTTTCTTTGAGGATATACCCCAATCGTGGCCAGGAAGCCACCATGCTACTGTCACTTGCACTTGTTAGGTTCGAACTACTATATGAAGGAGCATGATAGTTTGATGTATGCATGTAATTTATAGTGAATGAAGAAGTAAGTGAGGATTTTCGATGTCGTGTTTCGATAATGATGGGTGCCTCTTCGTGCTCTCATCAGCTTTGACGACGAATGTGCAGCCATGTGCAGCGTCGCGTGATGCTTGACAACAACAAGGTAGATAGGACAGGACCCCTCACGTCAACAGCATTCGTGTTGATGACAGCCAGCAGGACAGTAGGAACGAACAGAGCTATGCTGAGAGACGATCTGTAACGCCGTATTTCGCATTCCTCAGGGAGACGTTGGCACTGATAGATGGGATCGCTTATCGAAGACCGAACGACATGGACGTAATGATGACACTCAATGATGCATACTCGTCAAAACAAAGGTGTATGTCTGCAGTAATAAGCACTGTTGAAGCCCCTCTCCCTCCTCCACTGCCACCATGCAACGACGTTCGACGGTCCACAGTTGCATCCATGGGCTGTAAAAATCGCACCAGCACAACCACCCGAGCGCCAGACCGGACTCTCATATCCTTCTACACGCCGACGACAAACACAAGTCCCATCTCGAGCCCCATCTGCCCCTTTCTTCAAGCCCACGGAGGCGAAAGTTGGAACTACAACTCCAGTCCTGAGCCACCACGAGGGCCACCTGCACCTGATACGCCTCCACCCTTCCAGCCATATCCACCGCCTGGACCATACAAGACCTAAGAAGCATACGGAGCATCTAGTAGATCGATAGATATCTACTGGGAAGTTACTGGGCGCGAATAAGATGAGCCTTGGATGCGCCGATCTTGGACGTTTACAGAGGTGGATGGAAATCATGATTTGCGTATAGAGTACCCCGTACGTATCTATTGTACGGAGTACTCCGTATCTGTCTATCTATTTAATTTGGAAGCATGGCGAACGAGAATCGCCATGAGTGCACAATGCGGATGCACCGAAAGGTGATGAGATGCGGACAGGCCTGCCTATCACTATCTAGTGCTGGACTTTATCAGCTTTCCTGGCCAATAACCAAAGGAAATATATCCTAATTATCTCGTATCGAGCAAATCAAATGCTTTGGCCCCGACAATTTTCATTTAGCCTCACGAACGGGTCAAAGGGCCAGGATATATGCGCATTTTGTGCTGTGCATCATTAGGAGACGACACAAACGGAGCAATACGAAGTAATATCATGTGCATACTTAGGCTATCTGAAAAGGGTAAAGCGCAAATGTCCGCGCCAGCACATGCCAACACACCTGGCGTCATCATCACTGGCATACCGCCCGTTCCCGTGGATTGAGTCAACGTACATACATATCTCGTACCAAGGTCGGCTGCAGGACCAGCCATGAACTCTGGAAGGCATGCAGGGCGGGTGCAATAATGCTAACTGTCCCCGGTGCATCGAACGACACGGCGCTACTTTGACGTTAAGATTCGATCCCCATGTCGTCGAGCACAGCTACTAGGACGACACCCGCGACCCCACCCGTGTAGTACCATCGTGAGGAAAATCTACCGCGTCCCAGAAGGCAGAGTACAGTCCTTTCTCTTCTCTTCCATTAGTATCGAACCTCCTCTCTTGGGCTCTCCTACCCTGTAGGTACTTGCTACCGCTGCGAGTAAGCTTTCTTCCTGCGAGCATTCGAAGACCGAACAACCAATCAAGCGACCGACCGAACGACCTACCTCTTCAGCCCAGAGTGTACAAACTGGTCCCCACCTGTGCCCCCCCCTCCTCTGACAGAACCCCAATCTCACCATGTCTCTCCTCCCTTCGCCCCCTCATTCCCAGTCGCCCTTCCAGTCGCCAAACGCAATCCCGCCACGCACAAGCTCCCACGGCCTCGTCAACGGCGTCAAGCACCGATCGTCGGTCCTGCGCCCGCTATCCGAAGTCGAGTGGATGAGCAAGAAGAGCAAGCGGGAACATATTCGGGATCTAGATCAGCTTATGGATATGGAGCCTGCGACGTCTGTGGTGCCAAAGGAGCCGGGCGAGCCACATGAGCATGAGAAGGGGAGGGGATATGGAGACAGCTTGGTATATGGGCATGATTCGAGATGGACGGCAGAGAAGGAGCGTATGTACGTGTGGCCTGGGGCGTGATGGATCTCTACCGATGCGGTTGGACATCGAGGTACAACTCTCCAAGACGAGTCTAGCTGACTTGAGATCTAGACTGCTGGGGCCATATGATTACTTGGTGGGGCACCCGGGGAAGGACATACGCAGACAATGTATTGCCGCGTTCAATCTTTGGCTGCAGGTGCCACCCGACAGGCTGGAAGTCATCGGACGGGTAGTAGGCATGCTGCACACGGCATCACTACTGGTCGACGATGTCGAAGACAGCTCCGTTCTGCGCCGCGGAATTCCCGTCGCCAACAGCATCTACGGCGTCGCGCAAACGATCAATACGGCAAACTATGTGTACTTCAGGGCATTACAGGAACTGATGCTTATGAGGAATCCAAAACTGATTGAGATCTACTCGGACGAGCTTCTAAACCTGCACAGAGGGCAGGGTATGGAGCTGCATTGGAGGGATAGCTTGACATGTCCAAGCGAAGCTGATTATCTAGAAATGGTGGACAACAAGACTGGGGGTTTATTTCGATTAGCCATCAAACTGATGCAAGCAGAGAGCCCAGTAAACATGTACGTTCCGCTTCCTCCCATGGCTCATCCTCCCACAGGCCAAGATCACGACTCAATTGAACTAACCCTTCACAGCGATTGCGCCCCCATCGTCTCAACAATAGGCCTCCTCTTCCAAATCCTTGACGACCACCTCAACCTCTCGCCCACAAGCGGCTACTCGGATCTCAAGGGAATCTGCGAAGATCTCACCGAGGGAAAATTTTCATTCCCCATCATCCACGCCATTCACGCTGACCCTGCCAATCGCATCTTATACAACATCCTGAAGCAAAAGACCACTGATGAGGAGGTCAAGAAATATGCCGTCAAGTATATGGAGCAGAAAGGTAGTTTCGAGTACAGCAAGTCGGTTATAGATCGTTTGAGGGAAAAGGCTGCGAAATTGATTGTTGAGTTGGAGGCTAGGCTTGTTGAGAATGGGTCGGAGAAGGCGGGAGAGGGTGCGGCGGCGTTGGGGAAGTTGTTGGAGAGGCTGGTGTTGAAGTGATGGGTTTTGGGATAGTGAGAGGAATGTTCGTAGTTTTGTTCCCTTGTTGAGCATGATGCAGCTATAAAGTAATATCATACCAACTCTGTTTTGCTTCTTTGGTTTTTCTTTGAAGTCGTCCCGCATGATCAGGTTATATCGCAATGATATCAGTATATATGCTCTTTCAACTTTGGAGAAGATTCTATGTATTACAAAGAATACGCTAGCTATGATGTTCTCTCGTACCCATAGTAAAGAAATGTAAATATATTCCTTCTCACATCCCCCGAATCTCATCCATACGCGCCGTCAACAACCTCCCCAACTCCCTCTGAAACACCTCAAAAGCCTCCCCTCCTGCACACAGCCCGCTCAGCCCCAGACGAAACCACATCCGATAGCCACCAAAATTATAAAACCCACCACTAACTATACGAACGACATCAACCGCAGCATCAGCCCTCCCCCTCGCAACCCCCACAGCCTCCAACCACGGAAACGCATCCCGATAGAACTGAGCCGCCACAGTCGCCGGGTCACTGTTCCAATTCGGCCCTTCGTGAATCGTGAAGCTGGGAAACTGCGGCGCAATGGACATTGCTGTGAAGACGACGTGGTTATACGCTTTGCTTATGCCGCGGCTTTTGCTCCAGGATAGCAGGGCGACGCTCTGTACGAGTTGGGGTGCGCGTGCACCCATGTCGACGAAGAAGGCGTGGAGGGCTGTGGTGTCGGATAGGTAGAAGGGGTTTGCGTAGAGGATTTTGCGGGCTTCGTGGTAGATTTGGTGGTGTTGTTGCTAGGAGGGCGGGGGTTAAGGGGGCGATCTTAGGGGGTGGGTGGTTGGTTAATTGGTTTGTATGAGAGGATGGTATTGGGGGTTGTGGGGTTGTACCTCTGTGCATGCTTTTTTAATGGGTTGCGATTGGGCGGTTTGGGTGGTGCTTGGGAAGAGCTGGTCGACGTGGTAGGTGGATTCGGGGATACGTTTGACGGTGCGGTGGTATTTTTTGGTTGTGGAACAGAGGAAGATTCCGGCGGGGTCGGTGAGGCACAGGTGGTAGATTTGGTTGCGGATTTCGGCGGGGAGATTGAGGAAAGGCATGGGCTTTTTCTGGGGCTTGGTTTTCTGCTGTCTTTTGGGTTTGGGGGCTTCCTTGTATTCATACTGTTCTTGGGGTTTCTTCACGTCTATTTCGATATCTGAATCCTCGCAGTAGTCGATTATGGTCCTCTTGCGTTTAGAGTGCCTAGACGAGATCGCCATTGTGGTGTGTGGGTGTGAATGTGAGGAGTTAGTCAGGTTGCAAAATGATGAAGCAGGATAATGGAGACGGGGCACGTCTTATGGGAATTTAAAGAATCCGTCTGTCGAAGACTGGACAACTGATGTCGTGAGCTTGAAGCGGCGGGTTAACTTAGCGTAGGCAACAAAGTGGCCTAGTATGGATAGGTTTAGGCATCAACGCGGTGGAGGATTCTAACTCAACAAACCCGCGTCTTCTATTGGACAATTGGATAAAGGAGCGCATGCTTCCATGGCGTCATACTGTCTGTAGTGAACCAGTGTGAAAGACACATGAGATGAAGTGTGAAAGTGCTGGAAGAAGTGTGGAGTGTGCCAAGACACTATACTTGACGGAGCAGTCATTCTTCTTTTGCCCCCACCAACTTCGTAGCAGGCGACTCAGACAATGACATCAATCGTATCCCTCCAATCGCTAACACTTGACCTGCCGCCCAGCTGCATAGAGTTCTGGCCGTTGGACTCTCAGTATGCTGTCGTGGGCACGTACAACCTTGAGAAACAACCCACGGACGGAGGTAGCGAGACGGAGACGAACACGGTAGAAGAACAGAAACCTCAGAAAAGAAATGGCAGTATCGTTTTGATCAAGATAGTCGGCGACCAATTGTTTGTGAAGCGCCCTAGATAAAGTCCTTCACATGCTGAAAACTTGCCAGGAAGATCGTTCAAACACTCTCAACACCTTTTGCTATACTTGACATCCATTTTGTTCCCGATGAGCGATCACAATCGCTATTTGGTGCAGCATCCTCAACTGGCTCAATCGGTCTCTTTCAATTTGTAGACGAGAATGGCAACGGGCTCGACAGCCGCGCAGACTATTCCGTCGAGCCTAAAATAACTCACGTTCAGACATTCAAAGTGGCAGATCCCAAGATTCTCGTAACTGCATTTCTGTGGCACCCTAAAAGAGGAGGTCTAGAAGGGAAGGATTTGATCGCCTATCTTTCACTTTCAGATGGGTCGATAATTATTGGGGGAATCCAGCCGAGTTCAACCACGTCCAAGGCGACATTTTCGCATGTTACTTCGCATGACCTTGAAGCCTGGACAGTTGCGCTCACACTAGATGGCACGGGTATCTATTCAGGAGGAGATGATAGCGGTTTAATATTCTCGGATCTTACGGACTACTTAGACACGCTTTGGCCGAACGCTCTGGACCTTGAGCGAACACCTAAAGTGTCATGGAAGGATCAAAGGATTCACAATGCAGGTGTTACGGCAATCCTACCTCTACACACGACAGATTCCGAAGCATTCATAGTGACGGGTAGTTACGACGACTGCATCCGGCTCATTGGCGCACCGAAGATTGGTCGAAGAAAAGTGCTCGTAGAGATGAATCTGGACGGTGGAGTGTGGCGGCTCAAACGTATGAATTCGCCTGACAAGACACCATCTGCGTCTGAAGATGGTCGTCACGATATTCTAATTCTGGCGAGCTGCATGCACGCAGGTGCTCGGATTGTGAGACTCAGATGTGGCAGTGAAGAGGACGATTGGAGTTTTGAAGTGCTGGCAAAATTCGAGGAGCACAAGAGTATGAACTATGGGAGCGACTGTCAGCCGTATCTTGACGACAAGGGCCAGAGGAGGTTTGTGACGACGAGCTTCTATGATCGCCTTCTTTGTCTGTGGAAATACTGAACGGTGTGCCATAACGAACGGCTTCCTTTCACTCACAACTACATGACAAAGCAAATTCCTCCTCCTCCTCCTCCTCCTCCTCCTCCTCCTCCTCCTCCTCCTCCTCCGCCGGGATGTACTACATGTCTGATATCAACTGAAAAGCCTACTGCCCCTATAGCGGTCGCTGGCCCAGCCCTACTTCCACCACTTGACTTGCCTTCATCCAACTTATCGTAGCCTTTCTTAGATACCCATGATACCACAGCGCAAACAACAAAACGAATAGTATTGAATCACCGGAACAGATGTTATCGCATGTTTTTCGCTTTGCTAACTGTACTTCGACGAGGTGTAGAACTGAAGTAGGTGCTATGCAGCGTTGTGTAATATGTTGCGGTTTCCAAGGCAGTTTCGAAGGAACAATCTCGAGACTTGTGAGGAATTGGAAGCTAGTAAGCTGTGGGAAAAGATAGACACTGATAGTAACGATGGGAATCTAAATGACTAGTTTTGATGGAGGAGTCTTTTTACGAAGACTTTCACTACAATACCAGTACTTCGACACAACCTTATATCAAAATTGACAAGGCGCACAGCTCTTGTATGTACATGCTCATCAAGTCTAAGCGCTTGCCTACGGTCTAACTGTTGCTTTTGAAAGCGAATCCTACCTTGGTACTCCCCGTCATCGAGCCAGTGATGCTCATAGAAGCCACAGGCCCGGATCTGGCGTAGTATCTGAAGGATGACAAGAATTATTTCGGCGAGATATTCTTGATTGATGAGAATACAAGCACGACATGTCGGCGTTCTCGGCCAATTATGTACTGCGAACAACGTTACCCTGGTGACTTCTTTGGATCATTGTCGATCTTTCGGTACCGGTTGGAAGTTTCAGGGTTATAAGGTCGCACCTCGGATCAAATTTTACCTGGATCGCATCCCCTGGTAAAAGTTGACTGCTATTGTCATGGGTTCAAAGACACTCTTATCCTTTGTCTCGGGTTCTGCTTTCTTGGGCTCGGTAGCAGGTGCGTGGGGTTTTTCCTTGTACCAGAATGTCGGCAGTTGAGAAGAAGGAGGAGGAGAAGGAGGAGGCGGAAAGGGGGGGGGAAGTAAATCGAGGAGAGTTTGATAGCGGGTGGTCCTCCATGTGGAGATTAAATTTTCATCGATTCTGCAGGGCGCACTTGCATGTGTCTTGAAACTCGTGGTTGTGGGGTGTCATGTTGTGACATGGGTGTCATGACTTGGAGTGGTATGGCAACTCTTTGTGTGATTTGTTGAAGTGTTATAAACATACTTTTGTAAAGTGGGAAGAAGCGGGGAAGGATTCGTATTTTGGTAGTTCTAAAAGAAAACTTCAGACTGTAACTTGAGTCATTCTTAACATGTTCAGAGTTGGTTTCTACTTTTACAAAAGCTGTATCCTTGGGATTTCAATATCTGAAAATAGGCACAGAGTAGACTTGCGAGACCAGGGCAGAGCGGCAATCATGGACAAATGGCTCAGGCACCGCATAGAGTTTTGTGGCTAATTCATCTGTGAGAGAGAGCAGAATGGGCGAAAAGGTGAACAAATTATTCTTATGGACAATATTGGCAGGGTCTGGGTGAAAGCATGCTCACGTGTCCACAGGGCTGATATCTTTACCCAAAGACGGCTAGTGCACTTGGTCCCTGGCAACTGGCAACACCCGTAGACGCGATTGAGTCCGACGTTTCACATTGGACCTTCGCCCCCCGTCCATAACACCCGCTAGCAATCTACGGAACTATTTTTGAGTAGCTTTCGTCATCATCTGGTTTCTGGCGTAGCGGACTGAGGCAATACGGACGACACCATCGTCACTTTGGCTGCCTACAAACAAACAACAAACAACAACAAGTAGGACAGGCTGGGCGCTACGATGGCAGCTGCCATTCCAACGCCACCCGCGCCCCCTACTACGGTCACGACAAAACACATGGCCAGCACGACGCAAAACTGTTCACAATGCGGTAATGAGGTTCCCATGGATAGGAGCGGCAAGGAGGCGCAGACACGGATCGTAGAGCTGGAGATGCAGGTCGAGGTGTTGAAAGAAAAGGCCACGGCTGCTGGTATGTTTGTTTGTGATTAAACGCTGTTGAAAGTAACAGTCAGGAGTGTATGCGCTGACGCAAACGACGCCCGCAGTGGACAAATGCGCCGACTTTGAGGACCAGATCCGCAGCATGCGAAACCCCCCAAACGGCGTCGCGCGCACCGATACCTCGAGCTCTCTCCAGCCCAACGGAAGACCTTCACACGACGAACCTCGCCCGTCGACCGCAAACTCGACTAGTGCGAAGCAGTCGCGCTTCTCCTTCTTGACTTCGCGGCGCGGCTCACCTGCGGCCCCAGGCTTGTTCTCGTCCAACCCTGAACTTCTCGAGCAACTGGAGAAAGAGCGCACGCTCCGCGCAAAAGCAGAAGAGCGAGCTCGCAAGGTGGACGTTGAGATTGAAGAGCTCAGCGTGCAGTTGTTTTCGCAGGCGAATGAGATGGTGGCTTCGGAGCGCAAGGCCAGGGCGAAGCTGGAGGCCAGAGTTGAACAGCTGGAAAAGAAAGAAAAGGAGAAGACAGCAAGACTTGAGAGATTGGAGAATGCGGTCTCCAGGATTGATCGGGTGAAGGCTTTGTTGGCGGCTCCGACGCCGGCGTCGGGCGCGAACAGGAGCTAAGAGATAAATCATGGATCGGTGTCAACTGAGATATGGTTACACATTCTGGAGAGTAGGATCTAGTCCTACTTTGGATGGTGCAAGGTTTTTGAGGTTATTGGTATCCCCAACAGTACGATTTTCTCACCTACGATACCCCGATACGCTTTTCCTACATCATTGTCACGAACATTAGCGTAGCATTGGGCTTTCGCGGGGGTTAGCGACGGACTGCATACTAAGGCGTTTTTGTTAGATTTTGAAGGCTACGATTTTGGGGATGCGATGTGCATTCATGGTTTGAATATATACATTTATGTACTAGTAGTAATGTAACCAAGGTTTTTTCTGTTCGCAGCATTCGAGTGACCCTGGACGACGAGCCCTAATGCCCACCCCGTTCCCCTAAAACCAGCATTGATTTCTGATGGATCTTCGCGTGAATGGCCATTAGCACAATAGCTTTATGGATGGGATACATAACACATGGGTTTGATAAAGCGAGAATTGACTTGGTAACAACAGCGTTCGCAGACTGGTATTGGTTGTGGTTCAGCATATGGCACCAATAAGGGCGCGTGGAAGCAGCCGCCGTGATGGAAGTGACGCGTCTGAACGTGTTGAGCATGCAACATGCTTGCTGTTGCTGTGATGTTACGTGTTCCAGTTATCGTCGATGAATCTGTCACTCGCATACAATACATATGTACATGACTACGGAAGCTTTCAGTCTTGTTACTCATCCAGGTTCGGCCCCAAACGCCGACCGCCGGTGTTACTATCGACTATTGCTGCTCATCACCACCGAACATTTTCTAGTCGTGTAGATCGAGCTTGGTGAAACAGAGGGATGGATGATCTTTGTACAAAACACTGACACGGAGGTGCCGGCCAGTCTGATCGGCTGTGGGGGTGAAAGGTAGGAAGCAGGAGCAAAAGAAAGAAAGTAAGCATACACAACTATATATATATATATATATACATATACATACCCAGATACGGAGTACAATTAGATGGAGCGAACAGTGTCACCGAGGTACACAGAGATGATCCTTGGAGAGAGTGGGCCTATCAATACTCCCGACTACGCTTCAACCCCTTTATCGACGGCGTTCGGGCCTTGGCCAATGATGAAAGGTAGCCTCCATCATCCGCGCACGGACCTGCTTGTTTCAGCATCGCTGGGTTGCTCTTTCCCGGCTTGCACACGCCCAAAATAATTCCATCCTCAACACCCCGAACAGGTCAGAATAGAACGGAACAGGCCGACGACAACACAACGTCTCGCCGCCTCGCAGCCTGCGCTGCCATCGAGTACGAAGCCGCTTCGGGTACCTGTGCTGCGTCCTGCCTCTGTTCCGACTGGCCCAGCGCCGCCGTCCAAGTGGCTGGATCCTTGAAACGGCCCATCAGCGCCGCTCTCCCGCACTCCGCAGCAGCGTCCGCTCTCTCTATCCACCATAATTCTCTTGAATCGCATGCACAGCGCTACCTACCCTCCGCTTCTTGCCCATCCCCCATTTCCTCTGAGTGCTCATACGACGCACTCGCTCGCCATCATCCTCCCAACGCCTCCGCCTCCACCCTTACCCTCGCCCTCGCCCTCGCCGCAATTCGCTTGTCGATCATTGACGACACCCGTGGGCTACTCTTTCAAACGGCAGTGTTTGGATTGGGGATATGAGCCATGACGCGCCCGCAAATCGTCAGAGCCGGTATGCATGCATTCGTCGTTCGCTGCAGAATGCGCCGGTCTACACATACATACATAGATACTGACATGCGTGGTCTGTAGACACGCTGGACCTTCAGGACAAAACCTCCCCGACTGCCGCCGACCACTCCCAGCACCCTCAGCCCGCACCCCTCGGAGTCGGACCTGCTGCTCCCCACCAGGAAGCGTCCCTCCGCCGTGTAGACGATGAGCGTTTAGGCGAAGAGAAGTCATTACAGAGTGGTTGGAGTGAGGCTAATGGGCGCGAAGATGCCGAGTCTGGTGGTGGGCAATCAAATGCGAAGGATGGCGACGGAAGCGATAGTGCGGCCGTTCGCCTCAATGGAGGAGTAAGTGGTGAGGGCGACGACTCTGAGATGGCAGATGCAGATGCAGATGTGGAAGACGATTTGGACGAAATGGATCGTATATCGAGCTCGCCCTCGATCAGTGATGGTGGGTCTCTACCTTCTCATTCTAGACACTGGCTAGAGGAAAGGACTGCTCTGAGTCCCAACTCTACATCCATGTCCTCTCCTCGGGAGTCCGCACTAGAGTGCGACTCCTCTTCTCCTTATTCCGAAACACCCATACATTTTCCTTTAGCCGTATTTGCCGCTCGAAGACCATATGGAGTCCCAGCTGGCGCAAATTCGGATCCCCCCTATCGATTGTCCCCCATATTGTCGTCATTATCTTCCTCCCAAAATAGCAACAAAACACAGTCAGCGGATCATCATCATGGTGAGTATACCGGGCCAAGGACCGTTGACGAATCAACCAATAACGCTACTATCGTCCGACAGAGCCGGAGAATCAGCCCCCGGACCCAGCATCTACTTGAGATAGAGGAACGGCTACGGGATATACGGCAGGACTCCGAAATGTCGCTGTTGTCTGAACTCGATGACGACGCAATACAGGCTATGCTGGCACCTCTACCTAGCCCTTCACAGAGCTGGACAGAGCTGTTATTAAAAAATTCTAGGAACAATAGCCGGGCATCTGAACCCACTAGCGAGGTCGGAGGACTCCTGTCTGAAGAGGTTGAAGATGGTTCCTGGACCACTGACAGCGATGCGGATAGCTGGGACCAGAACCTAGACAATGATGATGACTCCAATGACATTTCCTTTTCAGAAGACTCTCGTTTCGTCGACTCGGGCTGGGGCGGCAAGTGCTTACAAGACATAGAGGATATCGATTTCGAATTCGTCTATGCTCTCCACACTTTCGTAGCGACCGTTGAAGGCCAGGCAAGTTCCATTGTGCTTGCTGGGTAAGAAGGCTACGCTGACAAGAATAGGCCAACGCAACGAAAGGTGACACAATGGTTCTTCTTGATGACAGCAACAGCTACTGGTGGCTTGTGCGTGTTGTCAAAGATAGCTCAATCGGTATGTGAAGCTATAAAATCATGCACCTACCTACTAAATGCGGTTTGCAGGATATTTACCTGCGGAACACATTGAGACACCTACCGAGCGATTAGCACGCCTAAACAAACATCGGAATATCGATCTTTCTGCCACAATGCTGGGTGACACGGCAGAAAAGACCAAGAATCCGTTAAAGAAGGCTATACGACGGCGTCACACTAAAGCGGTTACATGGGGTGAGAATGTTACTGTGGAAGCTTCCGATTACGATTACTCTTCTGACGAAGGGGGTGATGACGAGCTGTTCGGCGGTGCAGATCCAAACCAGGATGAAGCCCAACAGCAGCAGGGGCAAGCGGAAAATAAAGAGGCGGAGTCAGAAGACGGCCTACAAATCCAGCCTCTGAAACCGAACGGCGCCAAGGGTGACACCAAGAAAAGTGATGCCGAGGGCAAAGATGGCGCGGACACGGCGGCCAGGGGCGATGAGGATAAGTCGAAGAACAGTGACGAAAGCATCGATCGCCCAATGGATCCCAAAGTGACGCGGAATGGTACATTGCGTAATACGGACTCCTTTTTCAAGGATGAGAATACGGAAACGCGAAAGATTACTCTCACGCCGAACTTGTTGCGCGACGATTCAAGCACCTCTACGACCGGTTCGCGCGAGCGGGGGCCCAGTCTTGAGAGTTTGGAGAAAAACGGGTTCGCGGATAAGGTCAAGGACGACAAGAAGAAGAAGGAGAAGAAGCCAGGCATGCTCAGCGGATTATTCAAGCGGAAAGAGAAGAAAACTAAGGGTAGTCTTGACTCACTTGATGGCGATGCTGAGAAACAGTCGGAGGAATTGGGACGCAATTCACCACAATCGAAGCCATCCGATGATTTGGAGCGCACTTCGTCAGACCCACCCGCTGGTCCGCAGAGACAAACAAGCAAAGGCAAATTGCAGAAGTCCCTACGTCCAAGAGAGGATTCACCGTCAAAAACAAAGGGCATCATCAAGACCGAGAGTCCGGAGCCCATCACCGCTCAGGTCCCTGTTGCAAAGGAGCCAGCAAGCGATAAATCTACAACACAGTCAGCAACCATGCGTCTGGTTCCTCAAGAACAGGAAGATGCGTCAAAAACCACTCTTGAAGAACGCGAGCGTACTTTGTCCCCAGAAACTCGCTCACGTGCGAATTCGGCAGCATCCAAACTCAACCCCATCAACATGCTCAAAAATCAACAAAATGGAGAGCCGCGACCGGAAAAAGTCAAGAAAGCTAAACAGCGGGTCCAGCTGGACGACTTCGATTCGGAAGACGAAATTCAGACGAATCCATTTGCCGACCCAGAGAAGGCCCAGTCAACCAAACCTTGTGAACCAGAATCATCCGGTCGGCTCTCCGAATCGCCAGTGCATGTATCGGTTGCCGACGCACAGCCCCCAAGCAAGGGAACTGCACAAGAGAAGGAGAAAGATCAAGAACCAGATTCGCATCCTCCAGGACTCACTGGTGATACATCAAGCCAAGAAACAAGTTCGCCAATCTCGACGCCCACACTGGACGATAACCCTTCAAGTGCGCAACCGCCGAACAAAGCTGGCGCTACAGCTACTAGATCTACAACCTCTCCATCACCCACACAGCAACCGCCTAGCTCAATGCCGGCACCCTCTCGACCTGCGCCTGTACCACAGAAGGACATGGACAATTCGCCGCCTGATTCATCCGAGAGTACAACTCTTCCAGCGTGGTCTGATCATTCTTTACGGACATACTTAGATGATGGAAGCGACATCCGCGACATGTTGTTGGTCATTAATGACACAACCGGCGTCGTCCCAGTAGGGAGCGACCACCCTATCATGGCGCAGCTATTCGTTGAGGAGACCAAAACAGTGACGGGACTCAGCAACGAATTGGACTCACTTCTGAACGGCTTGCTAGAGAAGCGAATGAAGAAGAATGGCAAGAGCGCTTCGCCCTCACCAGTTGCTGCCAAGGCCGCAAGGTAGCAACTTGAGTTGTAAGCCTGATGAAGAGATGAGCTAGCGATTTTTTACCCGGTTTGACGTTTTCATGTATGAACAATATTTCGTGTCAAGATAATACCCCCAAAACGAAGAGAGGTTGGACAACATAGGGACACGGTAGGGATGGATGGATTGGCGTTTTGACTTTTTTCCCTTTTCTGGATTGTGGGCGGCGTGCATACATGTAACACAATTGTCGCCAGCGTGTTCATGGGCTTCATTGTTTTTCTTCATTTCACTTCTTCTTTTTTCCCCACAACCACTACTACCAATATCCTTCTTTTTTTCGGAGTCTTCTTTACCTTTTCACTTCTGTCGCGGCGACGAATACTTACGCATATGTGCTGTCAATCTGGCGGCGGCGGCGTTGTTGTCCCTTTCTTCTTAGTCGTCAATATCATTTTGATTATTGGAGTTTTTTTTTTCATCTTTCTGTCTGTCTCTATCTCTCTCTTCGTACTACGTACACTCGTTGATGTTTTATTTGGTGTGGGGGTTGATGATAGTGTTCTGCGGTGCAGTACGCTTGTCCAATCATTGCTTTTTCGCATTTTCGTTTGACTCTGTTGGGGTGGGTGGGGGGTTGGTATTGTGTTGGTAGATGGATGGATGGACTTGAGGGAAGGGGAGGGGATGAGAGAAACGGATGTGGATCGGGGAGTCTGTAAATATGTAGAGACAAATGAGAGATGGAGTGGGATGTTACTATGATTAAGATGTACCCTACATGCAGTGTTTGAAGAGATCTTCATGTGTAAGACTTCTTGTTTGAAGGTCTTCTCTCTTGTGATCGTTATTGATATCATTGATGGTATGTTTGTGCCTTGTTTGGTGGTATCTACTCTAGGCTACTTTTGGTTTGGTATCTGGGTTCAATGCGGGTGGGATGGAGAGTGTTGGGCTCTGCGGATTTCGCGGGGTGGTTGGGATTTTTGAGGATGGTAATTATATGGGGTTTTGGTTGTTGGCGTGGGATTCATGTTACTAGTGAATTATGCCTTCTGTTTATTGCTGGTATTGAGATGGATGAAACTCGGGTTGGGACTGATTGAAATGGTGTTTTGTGAAGAAAGTATTGAGAGAAGCAGTACGAGGCGTTGGTGAAAGGAGGATTGGTTTGCGAATCAAAATCAGCAACTCTATTCGAGTAGTACTACACTGTCGTGATTCCTCAGGCATCAGCATCCCCTTGTGAAAGAAGCGGCGTCCTCTCCGACCCCTCCTCTTCCCTACCCCCAGCATCTCCATCCTCCAACTGCTCGCCTTCAGCCTTCCAAATCCTATACATATACCCAAGTGAAGGGTAAAACAAAACGCTACACGAAATGAGCATTAATAACACCGTGCATTCCTTCGTCGTACTTACACGAGCACAATGACTACGAGCACCGCAGTCTTCACCCGCCACGCTAACATCCTCTCACGAGGCTGATCATGCCAATCACCCCAACTACTCTTCCACGGTCCAAACGCCGAATCCAAAATAAGCCAGAGCCAGAGCAGAGTCGCGAGAGCGGCTTTTGAGGCCTCAAAGAGCAGATTTTGGTAACTTGTTAAAATGGCTTTGCGCTGGACGTAGACTATGAATACGATGCCTGCAGCCATGAAGGCGGTTGTAAGATCGGTACTGATTGGAGATTAACAAGTTTTGATAACTGCTGTGGGCATTTTGACATTGAGCGAGAGGAAGCTTACAAGAAGTAGTAGTATTGTAGATATGGGTAGAAGAGCTGGTCTAGGGCGAGGAATCCTAGGATACACATGGCGGGGAAGGCGACGATGACTTGGAAGATGCCGATGCCACGGAGCATCTGTTCCCCAAGGGGGCGGGATTGTTGGGAGGCGGGCATATTGACACACAGAGGATGGAAAGGATGGGTGGGGCGGATACGAGTACTGGTACGAAGCGACGAAAAGGAAAGGCGAGGAGGGAAAGAAACGCGCAGGAAGACCACACAGAATGCGAATCAACGAGAAAGGCTAGAGGAACATTTGAGACTTGGGCTTGCGATTAACCTATGTCAACGCATGAAGTTGTTGTTGCCTGGAGAACGCCCCATAACGACTAAGATGTTGTTATTGGCTGGCAGCTGACTCTAACCTTAACCCTAACCTTTACCCTAACTACGCTAATCTTAACTTGTTCTTGATATATGCTAGGAACATTACGGAGTAGAATACTCCGTAGAAAATATCAAGGTAAAACCACCAAATAATTTCTAAAGCTACCAAGACCCACTCAAATTACTAAGTAGCTCTAGTCGGCCGAACTATTTCCTTGGGCTACATCCTCTGTGCCTCTCAAGCATATATACAGAACTCTAATTCGAAAGACCCTGCCACCTGCTACCTAGCCGTGGCTAGCCACTAGCTTCCCTCGATAGAACTCACAATGAGAAGATCAAACACGCTTCTCTTCGTTTATCACACGGATATCATCGTGACTGACAACGGCCTTCTCTACCGCTTCGGCGGCCTTGATTGCGCGCTCTTCGCCCTCGTACACTATAGTGTTGTCAGTAAATGACTCGAATCACGCCGTGAAATGCACGCATCAACGCGATAGTTGGGAGAAAACTTACAGAAAGCCAATTCCTCCAACGTCCGATTCGCAGTTTCCGGGAAGAAGAACCAGACAAACACAACCTCATAAGCCAACCAGCAGACATACACAATCAGCCACTTCCACGAGATATTCTGCAGACCAATGGGGTTAACGAAGGTGGTGAAGAAACCGGCAAGACGGCCGAAAAGCTGGAAGACTGCAATACCACGAGAACGCTCCATGAATGGCCAGACCTCGACCATGTACGTGTACGTCAAAGCATTGAAGCCGATGTTATATGCAGGCTGGTACGCGAAGATGAAGAAAGCACTTGCGGCACTGGCGCCCTTGTTTTGTCCCTTGCCTTTCTCAGTGGTGGTAGCTTTTTGCATACTGACAGTCCAGCCAGTGTAGATGAAGAGGAGGGAGACGGTGCAAATCATGTATAGCGTGCGGCGCTTGAAGCGAGTAACTACAAGAGAGACTGCGAGACCGGTTACTAGACTCCAGCATGCGTAGCCGACGTTGAGCTTTTGTTTGGTGATGGCATCGTTGATACCGATCATCGACATGAGGTCGCCGAAAAAGTAGCTGCTTGTGTGTAAGTGGGAAGCAAGATAACACGGTGCGATGGACTTACGAGATGAGTGTGTTTCCGGACCATTGGGTGAACAAACCTAACATGGAGGTGACGAGTGTACGGCGTCGCATACCAGCTGTGCGAAGAAGATCCATCCAAGATCTGTTTGACGCTTCCTTCTCAAGCTGAATAGTGGCGCGAATCTGTTCGATTTCGCCCTTTACGAAGGCTGAATCAGCGTTGCCTTCGGCATGGTACTTGACAAGGATGGCCTCAGCCTGTTCAAGTCGATCATGGTCGATAAGCCAGCGCGGACTCTCAGGAAGGAAGAAGACGAAGGCAATCTGCAACAGTGAGGGTGCTAGCTGTAGGTAGGAAGGGATTCTCCAAGAGTAGTCGCCTTTGATATTATTCGTGCCGAAAACAATGCCTGCTGCGATGACTTGGCCGACGAAGTACGACACGTTGAAGAGAGAAGTGAGGACGGGTCGTTCCTTGGGATATCCGAGCTCTCCGATCAGTGAGGAACCGGCGACAATGCAGGCGGGGATTCCGAAGCCTAGGATGAGTCGAGCGAAGATGTACATGGTGACGTTTATGGAGAGACCTTGGATGATGGAGCCGATGACCATGATGATTGACCCGACCAGGATGGAACCGCGACGGCCAACCTTTTGGTCAATCATTGGAATGAACGGGAGGGAAAGGATAGCGCCGAGGGAGTACGCTGCGGCAATGATACCCTTGATCGAGCCTTGCGGGTTGTTGAAGTCTATTATGGGTACTCGATTAGACTACTGTAGTTCAATGGTAGAGGGATTTTCATTGAGCTACTTACAAGTCTTCCATGCTGGGACAATCTGAAGCGCGTTGATCAGTTGGGAGTCAAACCCAGATGTGATCTCAATACCGATGGCAGCTGGGACCAGAAGGAAATAGAGACTCCGTAAGTTTGGCTTCTTGATCCATGACACCGTATCTTCCTGTGCAAGACGAGTAACAAGTGGATCACCAGTCGTTCCCTTTCCCTTTACACCACCCTCTTTAATCTTACCGCCGACGCCCATTTTTAAAAAGAAGTGGAGATAAAGAAGTGCGTGTGTAGAGTTGCTTCAATTATTGGAGTGGACTCTGTTCACATTATAAACAATCCCCTGCACCGTTCTTCGAATCATCCATAGTTCCACCAGTGCGATATACACGTACATGCCCAACCACTCTAAACGACACTGCTTGCAGGCATCTGTATGGACGTGGTATTTATCCAGTCAATAGCGGGGTCAGGGAAACCACACCTGCCAGATCCCGACGCTTCGCTAACCCGGAGCCTCATTCCGCCATCAATAATTTATATGATGCTTATTGCAAGCCATCAAAGCTTATTGCCACTTGTCTTCTCTTATGAAAATCCCTCAGTGCGATATCAAAGTTCCCTGTTTACGAGAGCCCTGAATGGAACAAAGAAATGAGGTTCAGCAGTCGACAAACTCAACTGTACATTTGTGTCTACAACGAGTAACAACAGTGGTAGAAAGTGGAGCCTGTATGCCAAAGAGATAATACATCTCACACCATGTGCGTCGGTTTGTTTCCTGTTGAGGATGTCACCTACGAAGTACACATTTGGTATCTGCATGTAGGCGCCAACATAGACGAACGAACCAATCAGTCGCCAGATCCCCGGAAAGGATTCTAGTTAGTGTGCTGTGCTGATTGATGGAGTTGGTAGATTTCGCCCGAAAGGCGCCGGTGTTCCCAGAACATGTAATTATATAGTATCGCACCGCACTCTAGTAGTCAATGATCATCCCGGATTTAGAGTACATTGATAGGCCTTGCGGGGCTTTCGGGGTGGGCAATCTTGCAACTCAAGATTGAAAGTGGTGTGATGGAGATTCCTCCAGGCATCTAGTAGTCTAATATCTGCATGCATTCTGCTGGTATGCAATAGAAGCACACACGATCATGCGTGCTGGCAGAATGATCAGATAGTTTCTGTAGCCTTTCAAGGTTTTTTTGACAAGAGCGATCGTTGAATATGGAGCTGTTCCGGAAGCTGGAAGAGAATTTTTAAAAAGAGAGACTGGATGGTAACTGCCGACTACGCAGAGTGTGGAAGTTCCATGGTTGGCGTTGGGTGATATCCCGTGTCCATGTGGAATGCATTCTCTAGCCTAAAAGAAATCATGAAATTAAAAAGCCACTGGTAAGAAAAGTGTTCGTGGTGATGGACTTGGTGACTACGAGCTGGCGGTGAAATGCATAATATGCCGATGGAAAAGATACGTTACGGTGGCACACTCCATGGAATAGTAGGACTGCGCTAGCTTCGTTCATATGCTCCATTGTGAGGCCACTTCGCCAGCCTGCGTTTCGCAAAGCAGTAAGAACTGTTATCCACGAGACTATGCATCCTTCGTGTGAGAAAGCTCTACGGAGTACATACTGATAAATAGGTAGCTTGATCCAAATATATACACTTTCCATCGAAATTGTGGAGACTTCAAACCAGCCATCCAAAAGGATCAGTCTACAGGCCCTGATCGTTACTTTTGCGGTCGAAAGATCGAAAGATGTGAGTACACGCCGAGAAAAATCCAATCGTTCCGCTCCGTATACCGTGTCTGTGCGCGTGACGATCAGAGTCGCGTGACGATCATCAACACCATAAAAGCCATACTAAACATGAGTTTATTAAGCCACACACAACCA
>JAFISD010000148.1:0-67911 GCA_022560085.1 Helminthosporium solani
TCTATTCTATCTACTAAGGAAGCTCTATATAAGCTAGCTATATATACCTAAGATACTTAGGGCAACGCCTAGGGCATCTCTATATAAGCCTAGGACGCTCAGGGACTAAGCTCAGGGGAAGCCATGCGGCAAGCTTAGCAGATCACCAAGGACCACCTCACCTGCGCGCGACATGTGACTATCAGGATTAGTCATAATGTTAACACTGCTTGTATTACCAGAAGCTACTTCAATGAGCTAAGAAGTATTCCGTTGGCCACGATTAAAGTTTCCCCCTTTAGTAAACCTACAACTGAGGAAATTATTTTATGCCTCTCAAGAGAAAATCTATGCTTGGTAGCTAATATTGAAACAAGTAGGGATTCGAGGATTAGCTTTGTTGATTTAGAAAATCGGCACTGTCCAGCGAACATTCTTCAATATAACAACAAATAGCAAAAAATTAAATATGACCAGGTGTCCATACTTGCCAGCAGGCCACTCCCGCAGGGCCATTGGCTGACAAAAAAACACATGTTCAAACTTTCGGTCCTCAATCATTCCTTAGACGTTTCCGCTCCTCTACTGATAGCGCTCAGATGCATCGCCATGTGTGGACAAATATAAATTGACAAATTTGTTGTTTGCAGAGCGTTAGGGTATGACAGATAACCAACGTTTAACGAAGTGTCATTGTTTGGTTGCTGATTATTGATACAACTATAAAAACGGAGGCGTAGGGTCTCGACTGCGGTTTCAAGGATAATTCTGGGCAAAAGTCATATACCATAAGAAGAGTACTCCGTACAACCTGATGCTGATGCTACCACCCTCCGTCTGCAATAGACAGAAAGTATGTGTAAAAAGGTTGATGTATTGGTATAGCGTTAAGACCTGGCTATATGCGCTGCATCCATGCTAGTAGTACTGAAGATAAGAACGATATACTCCAAACAGTGTCTGGAACCTAGGAAGAGTTGTTAGGATAGCGATATTGCAATGGATGAATTTTGTAAGGTGATAAGTTTAGGTGATGTTTGACTGTTGGAATTGATCCATAAAGATGTGTGTCGAAAGGCAAATTGTGGGGATTCCTGTGGTTTGAAACATCGCTGGCACTGTTTCTAGTTTAATTTAACTAACAAGTACATAATCAGATCACACAACTATTCTTACGCTACTCTTTCCTGTCTGGCAACCATGTTAGTAGTCGTCAGAATCGACTGTTTCATGATGCTATGAGGGTGCTTTTCCGGCTCTCACATGGTCTGCGAGTGTCTGTGTAGGAGGCGGTGAAGTTCTAGCTGTTACTTGTTTTGCTTGCATTTTTTCACCGTCAAAATTTACGTCAACTAACTTTCCCTGATAATGCATGGCACTCACAAAATCCTGTGAAGTAGACCGTCGCGTATGCTTTGGCGTGGCTTTGGTAGAAGCCGGCGAATTTCCATCGTTTGTCGCGCTAGGTAGGCACAGTCTACTTCGTAGCTATTTCGAGAACATCTTCCTTATTGCTTACTTGGATTTGCGACGACGAAGTAAATGTAGTGTTTTGCATATGTGAAGAAGTAATTAAAGGAAATATACGGAGCATGGGAGGACAGCTATGTATCTATGTATGTGTGTGCCGCTAGTTCCAGATCAGGGCTAATTTTGGTGGAGAAAATTAGGCTCCATGGCAGTCTCGATCATGTGATGTTATTTCGGGGAGGTCACTCGAGATTATCGCTTTTCTCTCAAGGTTAGAATACCTCACAAACAGACAAGCATCGGCCATTACTAACCGCGCTTCTCGTGCTCGAAACATGCTAACCTCCATCGAACTACCGAAGAAGCTTTTGTGAAGTATTCGAGTGAAATTATGTTTTCGAATGATGCTGAGAGTTAATCAATATTCTACAATAAGCTAAATTTTGCCAGGCTCTACATATCACAAAACTTCGACTCTAAAGCCAAGACTATACGAGTCTCCTTCCACTATATTCATGATGAGGAACATATTGCCACAATCGAGCACTTTCATGCTGTTCGAGACAAGGTAGTCTATAGACATACTCTTGTCCTGACAACATATATCTTCCGACACCATCAAAAGCAGACAGGAGCATACCGTCGCAATGGAGATAGATCTATCTACAAAATCGAGTGCCACATTAATATGCAGTACCCGGATCGCTGCACAGGGCCAAACAATGGGAATAAAAAGAATGCTCGGCAGATCGAGACTAGAGGACCTTATACGCAGACTACATGCCTCCAAGACTGAACTCGGAGCCGTGTTATTGCAGGCAAACTTCGGCAAAAAGTTGGGAGAATTCTTTGCAAATGTTGAAGAGAAACTAGAATCAGGCCTTGCAAGGACGGATCGAACTCTTGAGGATTTCGGAAGACATGCGACATCTCATTGATTCAACACAAGCCTCCACACCACCATGCATGATCAAGTAAAATTGCTGATGGAGTGTGTCAATAGTCACATGAATCTGGTGCGCACTCATCCATCTTTCCACATCCTTAGCACGATAGCTGGGAACAGTAAGCGAGACTGCAGCGATGGAAACAATTGCCATCGTGACTGTTTTCTTTCTTCCACCCGTTCTTGTCGCTGTAAGTCGTCGCTCTGTTAATCTTGCTGAATGCCGCTCAAGTTTTCGCAGACGCTGTTCAGTATGACAGTGCTAGACTGGGACCCTGATAACTAAGGCTCAAAAATGTCCTCATAGTTCTGGGTCTACTGGGTCTACGCCGACCCTTTGACGCTAGCAATCTGGCTCATTCGGCGCATTTGATGGCGAACAGAAGAGAAAAGACTCGCCCTCGCCAAAGAGTCTAGTCATGAAAGCTGAGACTGCGATGGCCTTGGATAGGCGCCACACATTCGAGCTTCCAGCAAGCATGGCAAGTGAACATACTCTAGGCCGTTACCTAGAACAAGTAACTGTTTAGTGATTCCGACCCTCCGCTACTTACAATACGCTCGAAGCTCTTTAAATTTTCCGAATATCCAACCTAATAGGACATATGGACCAGGTGTCCCATGCAATTTCCCTCCTATCAGTTGATGCGTACATTCAGTCACGAGGAACAGTGCCACCCAAATGAGCTAGCTATCAAATTGAAACCTCGTCCCGCGCCAAATCTTGCTTCATCTTTAGGAGAGAGAGAGAGATCGAGCCAGAAGAACAATGGTTTCCACCACTTAGGCCGCCGTTGTACAAGCATTCTGCGCTTAATCCTCCATACATGACGTTATAATTCGGAAATATACTAAAGACCTCGGACAATAATTCGCCGTCATGCTTCCTCCGCATTTTGTTTATTATTACACTGATCATCTGTTCTCTACATGAGATACTACTACCCTCGTTTCTCCAACACAGCTCGATCTAATTCTCCATCATGCGTCAGACTCTCGTATTCTCTCTTCTCTCCCTCTGGTCCACAACCGCCAATGGCTACGCCAACCCACTCGCCTGCTCCGGCGCCTGCACCAACGCCCACGATCCCGCCCTCATCCGCCGCGACGACGGAACCTACTTCCGCTTTTCCACCGGAGGCAAAATCGCCATCCACAGCGCCCCCTCCCTAACCGGCCCCTGGACCTACAAAGGCGCCGCCATCCCCGCAGGCTCCAAGATAAACAAACCCGGCAAAGATGACCTCTGGGCTCCCGACGTCCAAAAAGTAGGCGACACATACTACCTCTACTACGCGGTCTCCACCTTCGGCTCGCAGAACTCAGCCATCGGCGTAGCGACGTCCAAAACGCTCGATGTGAACTCTTGGACCGACGTCGGCGCTACCGGCGTTGCTTCGGATACAGGCAAGCCGTATAATGCCATTGACGCTAACCTGTTCGTCGAAGGAAGTAATTCCTATCTTTCATTCGGCTCGTTCTGGAAAGATCTTTACCAAGTCAAGTTCGCGAGTCCGCCTACCAAGGTCGCTAGCGGTTCTACGGCTTCGCAGATTGCGTATGTTCCTACCGGGTCGCATGCCCAGGAGGGTCCCTACTTGTACAAGTATGGAAGCTATTACTACTTGTTCTTCTCGGTTGGCAAGTGCTGTGGGTACGACTCGAACAGGCCGGCGGCGGGTGAAGAGTACAAGATTAAGGTCTGCCGGTCTAGCTCGGCGACCGGGAACTTTGTAAGTGTTGGGTTGGGCCATTGGGGGTGGGAGTTTTGCTGACATTATGTAGGTTGATAAGAGTGGTGTTGCTTGCAAGTCTGGGGGTGGGACTACGGTTCTTGAGTCGCATGGTTCGGTCTACGGTCCTGGTGGACAGGGTGTCTTTAATGATCCGTCTCAGGGCCCTGTGCTTTACTACCACTATGGTAAGTGCCGCTCTTATCTTTGAAAAGAAAGATGTGTTACTGACTTGGTGTAGTTAATACTCGTATTGGGTATTCGGATGGCCAGAAGCAGTTTGGTGTTAACAAGATTGATTTCTCTTCGGGCTGGCCGGTTGTATAGTGGTGGAATACTGTCTTCACATGCTTTTTTCCGTACCCTTACTCGTTGTCAGTTTTTCATTGTATATGCTTGTGTGTGGGCCGTGTCCCATATCTTCTCTTCGTTGTATATAGATTCGAATCGAATACGGTCAGGTGATGTACCTTGAGATACACAGTGAAGCTGTCGCTGCAAATGCGAAATATGCATGAACATAGGGAGAGGGTCTAAGTGATTAGTTTTTCACATAGCATACTTCGATATAAGCATGATTTCTAGCCTCTCCCTATGATTACTGTTACTGCTAACGGATTCGTACCTTTCAAGGTCTGAACGATCGAATGAGCTCGTTAGAAATGAGAAGGTTTCTCGAAGCGATGGTATGGTGGTATTGATACAGCTCACGGATCCTAGCACATGAAAGCGAATGGGCCACAGATAAGCGAATAGGTTGTGTAACTTCCGTTAATGTTTGCCGGGCCGCTTGCAACAATTGTTATAGAGTAAACTTCCACATTGCCCTAATGTATTAGAACAGAAAGACTAAGCCCTTGATCAGTGCAATGAATCCGCGAATATAACCCTACCACTCCAATTCCACCGCCGCCACCGCCGCCGCCTCTTCATCATCTTCGTCTTCCCTCTTCTCCAATATCTCCACGACCTTCCCCGAGCCCTCCCTCAGCGCATCAAGTCTACTCTTCTCCTTCACCCTCGTATAAAACACCGGACAATCCCTACTATCACACACAATCTCTTCACCCCAAGCCAGATTCGAACAGCTCCGACATACCATCTCCACCCTCCTAACCCTCTGTTCGCTCTCCCATATCCTTTCCTTTAGCGCAAGGAGCGCCCGAGCAGGTCGCTTGAGGCATTTCACGCATAGAGGAAGCATGGCGTATGCATCGGGTTCGATACCTGGGATAGGGGCAGGGAGTGGTGGGAGTTTAGCGCGACAGAAAAGACAGGTAGAAGTTTTCATGTAGCTTTCGAGCGTCTTTCCGAGGTTCGATGCGCCATTGGCGTTATTGTTGTGAAGTGGAACCCTGATGGTACGAATCCGTTGCACCTTTGGCATCTCATCGTACCATTGTCGTACATTTGCTCCGACAAGGTTGAATATTCGTTCTAAAGGCGGTATCAAGTTCTTCGAAATATAGTACTCCGCGTCTAACTCGATGTGTTCGTTTTGAAGCAGCATATCCGGGCTAACGCAACGATCGATGAGTCGAGCGCCAGGAGCACCGGTAACGACTACGTAAGGAATACGTTCGCCGTACTGGGGTTCTGTTCTTGGGTCGGCGAGCATGCGCTTGGTTGCTATGAGGGCTCCTGGGGGTGGTGGACCGCGGTCCGAGTAGGTGCCGAGCTTGACTTCTTTGGCGAAGAGGAAGTCTTGGATGCTAATGCGACCTTCCATTATTTTGGTGCATTGGCCTTGGAAATAGCGTTTCACTTCTGAGAGGTCGCTTGTGCGGAAAAGTGTCTTGAGTGCCTTTTCTTCGATCTTTTGCTCTGCGGGTGTCCCATCACGACGCACAGTTTCGATACCCTTTGCATCGAATTCGGGTTCTTTTTGGTTGCGGGACTCGTATTTGAAGCCTACATAGCGTTTCTTGGCCAGAAGGATGCATGGATGATAAACTTTTTCGAACTTGAGTTTGATAGGACGAGGATTGGCGTTTGTGACCGCTTCAGCAATTTCTTCGCCGATGGTGAAGGCTTGGTCGCGCGTGCGGCCTTTGAGGTAGATAAACAGGGAGTCAGTATCGCCGTAGACGACTTCTGCGCCCCATTTTTCGACTGAGTGGATGAGAGCAATTGCTTTCTCGAGGGTCTCACGGCCGGTTTGCACGATGGAGTCTGCAATCTCGGAGCAGGGCATGCGGCCAGAGAACGAGGCCGATGTGTAACCGTAGGTGACGTTGGCTAAGAGTTTAAGAGCCAGCTGTCTATTATTTAGCAATTGTTGAAGTGTTTTGTCGTCTTTGTCGACTTTCATCCCGCTCTTGACCATGACACGGGTTTCGAGAATCTCGCCTAACATCTTTGCAAGGAGTGACCTTCGCATCTCGGGCTTGACGTACATCATGCCGTTGGGTGCGATATTAATGTGGTCTTTGACTTGTTCGAGGAGTTGCGGCTCGCGCTTGTAGTCCATGAAGCCCATCTTGTTCTGCCCTCGCCATGGAACGATGCGGCCAAGACATGTCGAATAGCAGTAATTGTACGCGATCATGACACTGGGGTAGAGGGATTGGAAGTCGAGTACAAGAAAAGGGCTGGGGTAGAAGGCGCTCTGGGGCTCCATGACAAGTGGTAGGCATTCAAGTGCGTTCTGCTTGCCCACTTGCTGCCGACTGGGCGATACCAGGATGAAATTTTCTGGCTTTGCGATGCGAAACATCGTCGACTCGACCTTGTATTGGGACCCACGTGAGATTATAGAGAAGAAGTCAACACCGAGAAGACGCGCCTGTTCGCTCGTTCGAGGCACGATGTCATTGGCTTCCAGAATGTCGAGATTGAGTTGAACTCTAGTAAGAAAATGATTTAGAACTTTAGCCAGATCCCGCGGCTTCGAGCTTGTGTACCAGGCTGTGAGATCCGAATACTGGTAGTGCGGGATGCGCTTGTGCAAGAGATGGAAGACGACGTTCTCCATAGTATACTGGAGTAGATTCAACTCTCCTCGCATAGCTCGCCAGATGTTGATCATATGCCGTCCTGTGACCCGAATGGTCGAAGTATGGGTAAACCCCCAACGGTCAGCCTCTTTGCCAAACCTGCCCTGCGAAAATGATTTCATGCGGCTGAGTTCATCACAAAGGTTGTATTCGAACTTTACCCGAGCGCGTTCAATGAGATAGCCCCATGAGCTATTGTGCACTTCATAGCCAGCTATGATATCTGGATCGAAGTAGCGTACGATATCGACTATCCGGTTGATGAGGTCCAATTCGTCCTCTTCATACTCGACCTCCACGGAAACTTGCTTGGCAATACGTTGAGTGATGCCATCTTCCTCGGATAGACATAGAATACCAACACGAGCACGATCATCAACCGCATCTTCCTCTCCTTGTATAGACCAGAAAATACACTGGATCTCGTCTTCAGCTGGATCTGGGACCAAGGCACCTCGTGAGTTGACATGCACTTCCAAGCTCATGATGCTCATGTACTGGATTTCATGCTCGACACTAGTTGAATACTTCTTTTGTGAGTACTTGAAGCCGTGTTCATTCTTTTGCGTTGGTCCCTCAATCTGTGAGAGCTGTTTCGACATGATTTTGTGCTTTTCCCCTGGTTTTGACGCCTGCTTTGCAACCTCTATCGCCTGTTTCTTGGTGTCTTGATGTACCCACCTCTCAACTTCTTGGAAAGATGGAGGAGCAGTAGAATATTCCCAGTTACGCAGATTGCATCTCTTCGATCGAGAGCGGCTCTCAGCAAGTTGCTTAGTTCGATCCAGCACGATAGGGGGGTGCTCTCCAAAGTTCGCAAGCGCTCTACCGGTAGGGTCGAATGGGGGCAAGTAGGGCAACGTAGTGCTTTGAAGCTTGAACTCTCTCCCAGCATACTCACGCGGCCTGTGTGGCACATCCTTCTCATCGCTGTAGTACGCATCCTGGTATAGAGCCGGAGCCAATCCAGCATGCAAGAGTGTCTCTTCGACCTCTTCAGCAGTAGGCGGTAAATATCCAAAGTATAACGTTCGCGGATGGTGTGCTGACGAAACTTCCAATTGCCTAGTCAGGGCAATCGATTTGCTATGTGCCTGGGGACTATTACTACTCGAACCGACCGATGAAGTCTTGTGGTTACTCCACGGTGTTGAAGGAGAATCTTGTGTTGAAGTGATACCGAGGCGCTTCACCGCTGGCGTTTTTGGAGCATCTTGCGAATTCGAGTATCCCGACTGGCTCAGTCGCTGTACGGTTTCGGAAGCATTAGGGTTCTTAACGACTGGAAATGAAAGTGTTGATGGTCCTCCACGACTATGGGCCTTAATACTACCTTGCGACAATGAGCCGGGATGAGACAAGCCGTCTTCGTGCTTTTGAGATGTTTGTGCGCCTTCAAGATCGTTACGATGTTGACTTGCTCTGAACGAAGCTTTGTTATTATATTGTGAGGCTGCGATGCGTTGCCGCTTGCTATATTTTGGATCATCGAATTGATGATGCCGTTTTAGTGGAGCAATAGAATCGGCAGGCGGTGCATTATACTCTTCGTCATCAAGGAGGTCCACCGCTTCACTGATGGCCTGTTCGGCTGATTCTTTGGCGGTGGAATTTCGAATGAGAGCTTCTGACACGCTCAGGGGGTCCAGAGATGGTTGTTCTTCAATGTCAAACTGTACATCCTCGTCATACTCTTCGATGTTGCGAAAGAATTCACCTTCTTCTTGTGCGTGATCAACTGCATTGGTCGTTTTCGAGGCTTCAGCGACCGTAGTTTCATCCTCGTCATTTTCGACGGCTGGTTCCACCGGAAAGTCTTGGCTAGTAAGTTCATCGGGATACAGATCTTCTACACTTTCCACCGCAGTCTTGATACCGTCTTCGCCCCGGGCAGCTTTAACGAATTTCCTGCCAGTCATGGCCGGGTTCTTTCCTTTTTCGGCTTTAATGAGCTCATGTACGAGCTCTCTATACTCTTCCTCATGTATCCAGCCTCCTTTGTCGGTGCTCCTGGTATCGGCAGACATGGATACAAGCAACTCAGGCGGGAAAGGGCTGCTTGAGGGATCTGTAAGACCCATGCGTAACTTTCGTCGACGCGTCTCGTCTCTCCAGAGGCCAGCCATAGAAGGTACATACTTCTCACCTGGTCTCAGCTCAAGGGCCTGTTCGTTGAAATCGTGGTGCATCGGTCTGATATGTAGTTCGTGACGATTGAGAATGTCCTGCACGCAAAGATCGATTTCCAGAGTACAATAGCTTTGACGCGGGTACTGATCGGCATCTGCCATGAATTGGGGTGGAATAGAGGCATTGTGCCATTTGTGAGTTGTAACATCGATGTCCTCGCTGTCGGGGACTGGTCCCCGGAACTGAACCTTGGCGCAATCAATGTACGCGCACCCGTACAGATTATAATCGCACATCCACTGTAGCAGATACTGAAGATGGCTTTCGTAGGGCTGGAAAATACGATTCAAGATGGCGCCTTGGTATAGCAAATCGGCGAAGCGCGTCATATGCAATGGGTTGAGCATATATACTTTTAAGAAGAATTTATATCCAACATGGTAGCCATAGTACGGCACTCCCTTTATCAGGGAAATGTGCCCGACGTAGACGTATTTGCCGTCGTAGGGATTGCGGCGGTATGTTGAGGCGAGCGCGTGGTCAATCGAGGCACGAAGGCTGGCGATGTAGGTATTCACTTCATCCTCGTTCAAGCTCCCGGTGTACTCGAGATAGAGATATGGTAGCGCGCCATGGATATGGGCGCACACCTTCTGACCGGTCTCGGTCGCACCGAATACCCGTATGACAGGCACTTGCGGAGCATTTTGACGCTGTGAAGGGCCCGCACGGCGACGAAGGACGGGGTCGAGGTCAGTCGGTGTAGCCTGGTAGTGATCGATGCAGTTGAGACGGAAGCGGAAGGTATCCATGAGGAGCCAACGCGGTTGAAGGATGAATGTGTGGATAAGACCACATTTTGGTGAGGGGCGACTTTCCGAAGGTTGTTAGTGAACGCGACAAACGCGCAAACGCATAAGGGCGGATGAAGCCCCAAAGCCGGTAATGGTGAAAGACGCGTTACAGAATTCACAACATTGAGGCGGAAATACGTCTTCGCGAAGTCACGTGCGCCAAGACAAAGCTGCAGCCCTACCGCGCTAGCACTCCGCGATCGTCTCAACCTCTGAGTTCGATCGACACGACACTTGAGCTACTTCGTACACGCCTTTGCTCTTGACTCTCCTGACGATAATCCACATTTCACCATGCCCCCCGCCCAACCCAAAAAGCCAGACGTGTCTGCGGCCGCAAAAGAGCGCAACGAATACATCCCCGCCTTCATCTCGAAGAAACCCTTCTACGCCGTCGACGAAAATGGCGAGGATACCGACTACCTCGAGCATCAGCGTCTACAAAAGCAAGAGCAGGATTCAAAATGGTATGATCGTGGGAGGAAAGTCGGGCCTGCAGCGACCAAGTTCCGCAAGGGCGCATGCGAGAATTGCGGAGCCATGACCCACAAGAAGAGGGATTGCCTTAGTCGGCCACGAAAGCAGCTTGCAAAATACACCGGCAAGGATATTGAGGCGGATGAGATAGTTCAAGATGTGCAACTGGGTTGGGATGCAAAGCGCGACCGGTGGAACGGCTACGACGCTTCCGACTTCAATGAGGTTGTTGAGGAATACAACGAGCTCGAAGCGATGCGAAAGCAGGCAAGAGAAGCTGAAAACAGCGGAACAAAGTCGGATGATGAGGAAGATGAGGGTGACAAGTACGACGCAGAGACGGACATGGGGAGGAAGCAAGCCACATCTACACGGAATCTGCGGTTGCGCGAGGATACTGCCAAGTATCTGCTGAATCTGGACTTGGACTCGGCGAAATATGACCCCAAAACGCGATCCATGGTGGATGCGGGAGCCACAGCAGACAATGCGGCGGCGTTGGTGGCGGAAGAAGGATTCATGAGAGCGTCGGGCGATGCGGCGGAGTTTGAAAGGGCACAACTATACGCGTGGGAGACACAAGAGCGCGGGGGAAAGAACAAGATTCATTTGCAAGCGAACCCTACATCTGGCGAAATAATGCGGAAGCAAGAGTTGAAGGAGGCCGAGGAGAGGAAAGCGGCGCACAAGAAGGCTCTTCTAGAAAAATATGGCGGTCAAGACAAGTTCAACGATGACACTATGAAGAAGACGGCGGTCACAGAAAATGAAAGATATGTCGAGTACGACGAGCGGGGCAGGATCAAGGGTGCACCCAAGGTCAAGGCAAAATCAAAGTACGCTGAAGATGTACTCATCAACAACCACAAGTTCGTTTGGGGAAGCTGGTGGTCGAACTTCGAGTGGGGCTACGCATGCTGTCATTCCACAACCAAGAACTCATACTGTACGGGCGAGGCGGGAAAGGAAGCATTGGAGGCAGCAGAACGGATGCGAACTGGCGCAGATATTGTGGAAGTACCGAGAGATGAGGCATGGAAGGAACAGGATGAACAAGAGAAGCATGTGCCCAATGCTGTAGAGAGAAGCACCGACAAGGCACAACGGGACGCCAATCGCAAACGTACAATGGGAGACGACAAAGACGAGATGGAGGAATACCGGCGGAAGCGGCAAATGGTAAACGATCCCATGGCCAAGTACTTGGGTAAGGAAGCCCTGTAGACGCTCTCTTCATGCGTCATCTCTTGCATTTTCTATGGGCCCAGGCATTGCGCGGTGTTGGCAGGGCGTTCAATTCCTCCCCAGCAGCGATAGATCATAGCGTGCAAAATGACATGTTCATATCCATCTGAGGATGCGTTGTCCTGCATAATCGGTCTGAGTGCATGGCTTGGCACGAGCTTATTCGAGATGTTGCAGTTTCCGCCCTCCTTGACGCATGACAACTCAGTGCAGGCGATTGCACATGCAGCTGCGCGTATGCGCTGGAGAAACGATGGAGGCGACAGTCTCTTGGAGTCTTTTGCTTTTTGGCTGTTTGGCTGTTTGGCTGTGAGAGAAGGCTTATGCTAGATGCACGCCCAGTGGTGGCGCACGAGCGTCGTCACTGCGGATTATCTATGTCTGCAGCACGGACCCCGGTGAGGTAGTTCAACCCTCTCCACTGGGATCGAGACGAACGACAACTTGCTTGGGTTGACTTGTCCAGTTCGACCGGTTGCACCTCCATCCTCTATCCTCCATCGTGTCTTCTTCCATCTCGTCTGCGCCTCCTTGCATCTCCCTTTGCGCCTCCCACCGTTGTTTGTTGTTTGTATACACCTGCAAGAGCTAGGAAGGCAGCAGCAGCCACCGCGAGGGACCCCTCCCGCCTCCCCCCCATAAGTTGAACCACTCTGCCTGCGTACGGCCGTCATGGCGACTCGGAATGTGAACGCTGGAAAGTATGAATGCCCACCAGCTGTTGATCCCTCCCGCTCAGAGTATCCCATTTAGGCAGGAGAATGACCTCCAAATCAACATTCGCAAGGCGACGAGCATCGAGGAGACAGCTCCCAAGCGTACGTAGGAACTGGCCGGAGCCCAGAGATTGGCGCATGGAATACACAAGCTCTCTCGCTCGCGCGCTCACACTGGCCCAGGGAAACATGTCCGTGCCGCCATTGTCTACACATGGGACCACAAGAGCTCTGCCTCTTTCTGGCAGGGCATGAAGGTGTACGTGCGCCCGAACTATGACGACGACGACACGGCGGGACGAAGAAGTGCTAATGGACCGCCAGGCAGCCAATCATGGCCGACGAGATCCAGACGTTCAAGGCCCTCATCACCGTCCACAAGGTGTTGCAGGAGGGCCACCCCACCGTCTTGAAGGAGGCACAGAACAACATTGACTGGCTCACGAGTCTGGCACGCGCCAACTCAGGCGGCGAGGGTCTGCGCGGCTATGCGAAGCTGATCCAAGAGTACACCTACTTCCTAGCCGCCAAGCTTGCCTTCCACCGGCAACATCCGGAATTCAACGGTAGGTCGTCTGTGTGCGCAAATGCGGTCGTGCACGACGGCTGATCTTTGGCAGGAACGTTCGAGTACGAGGAATACATCAGCCTGAAGTCGATAAATGACCCCAACGAGGGCTACGAGACAATCACCGACTTGATGACCCTACAGGACCAGATTGATGCGTTCCAGAAGCTCATCTTCTCGCACTTCAGGGGCGGCGCGAACAACGAATGCCGCATATCTGCCCTGACGCCGCTGGTGCAGGAGAGCTATGGCATCTACAAATTTGTGACGAGCATGCTGCGTGCTATGCACACGAGTAAGCCTGGACGCAAATCACCTCGGGAGCTCAGCTAAATTGGAGCAGCACTTGGCGATGACGAGGCACTTGCGCCTCTCCGCGGTCGATATGACGCTCAACATTACCGTCTGGTCAAGTTTTACTACGAATGCTCTAATCTGCGCTACCTTACTAGCTTGATCACAGTGCCCAAGCTCCCTCAAGACCCTCCAAACCTTCTTTCTGAAGATGAGTCTGCTCCTGCTCTGCCTTCGCGGCCCAGAGCTGAAGAGCCTGCCCCGCCGCCCAAGCCGGCTGCTGTTGACCCCGAGCCCATCAACGAGTTCTGGAAAAATGACCAACGGAGGCAGCAGGAGGAATACGAAGCCGAACAGCGAAGGCTGGCCGAACAGTGGGAGATCAATCAGCGACAACAACAAGAACAGCAGATGCAGGCGCAGAGGGACTTTGAAGAGCAGCAACGGTTGCAGGCAGAACAAGCCCGTTTAGCTCAGGAGCAGCTGATGCGCGACCAGTACCAACAACAAACCCAAGGCCGTCTGGCAGAACTCGAGCGGGAAAATCTAAACGCACGAGCCCAGTACGAACACGACCAGTTGATGCTGCAACAGTACGATCAACGCATGAAGGCCCTTGAGAACGAGATCAATCAGATGAATGGCAACTTCCAGCAGCAAGTCTCATCCAAGGATGACCAGATTCGAGCGCTTCAGGAGCAGCTTAATACGTGGAGATCCAAATACGAATCCCTCGCCAAGCTCTACTCGCAGTTACGACATGAGCACCTGCAACTGCTTCAGAAGTTCAAGTCGGTCCAGCTCAAGGCCAACTCTGCGCAAGAAGCTATCGATGCGCGCGATAAACTACAGCGAGAACTCAAGACGAAGAACCTAGAGCTCGCCGACATGATTCGCGAGCGTGACCGCGCTATGCTGGAGAAGGATCGTCACACCGGTGGTCATCGCGAAGAGATTGAAAAGCTGAAGCGTGAGCTTCGTACTGCGTTGGACAGAGCGGAGAACTCTGAACGTGGCAAGGGCTCTGAGCTGTCAGCTATGCTCTCCAGACACAATCGAGAAATTGCCGACCTTGAAGAAGCGCTCCGGAATAAGACTCGCGCTTTGGAGGATATGCAAATGAAATACCGCGAAGGTGATTCAGACCTAGAGCGGCAGCTGCGCGAAAAGGAGGAAGAGCTGGAAATTTTCCGAGCCGGAATGGACCAGACTCTACTAGAGCTCAATGATCTCAAGCTCCACCAGGGCGCAAACAACGACGTTTCGAACGACTATCTTGACACAATCATTGCCGATAGCTTGCAAAAGATCAATGACATTATTGACTCTGTTCTCCAAGCTGGCGTACAGCGCATCGACGATGGTCTCTACGAGCTGGACTCGTCAATGCACGCTGGTAACCAGAACGCTTCTGGTGCTTTCGTGCTTTCACAGATCGAAAAGGCTTCCACCACCGCTATGGACTTTGCCACTGCGTTCAACGGCTTCATCGCCGATGGGCCTAATGCTACCCATTCAGAAGTGATCAAGACAGCCAATGCATTTGCCAGCGCCATAGGAGATGTCTTGAGCGATACCAAGGGTCTGACGAGGTTCGCTTCCGATGATAACAAGTCGGATGCGCTCATCAACGCCGCGCGATCATCCGCTACTGCGACGGTCAAGTTCTTCCGGAATGTACAGTCTATTCGCCTGTATGGTCTCGATGAGGACGGCAAGTTTGGCGTCGTCGTGAACAACAATGCTGAGGTTCTACGAAACCTCCAAAGTCTGTCCAAGCTAGCAGACGCTTTTGCTCCCAAGAGCAAAATCACCAGCGCCTCTGGGGATCTTGGTGACTTGGTTGACAACGAGCTGACCAAGGCTGCCAACGCCATCGCTGCGGCCGCCGAACGTCTGGCCAAGCTGAAGAACAAGCCACGCGACCAATACTCTACCTACGAGCTCAAGATTCACGACTCTATCCTCGAGGCTGCCATAGCTGTCACAAACGCCATCGCCCAACTTATAAAAGCCGCCACTGTATCCCAACAGGAAATCGTTCGCGAAGGCAAAGGCAGCATGACATCAACACAGTTTTACAAGAAGCACAATCGCTGGACCGAGGGTCTCATCAGTGCCGCCAAAGCTGTCGCTTCCTCGACCAACACGCTCATCGAGACCGCTGATGGTGTCATCTCTGGCCGCAATTCGCCTGAACAGCTTATTGTCGCTTCCAACGACGTTGCAGCTTCGACGGCCCAGCTTGTGGCTGCCAGTCGTGTCAAGGCTAGCTTCATGAGCAAGACGCAAGACAACTTGGAGAATGCAAGCAAGACAGTCACCGCGGCGTGTCGTGCGCTTGTGAGGCAAGTCCAGGCTATCATTGCGCAGAGGAACAAGGATGATGGCGAGGCCGTGGACTACAGCAAGTTGGGCGACCGTGAGTTCAAGGTCAGACAGATGGAGCAACAGGTACGCATTACGCTTCTTTTGACAATTTCAATGATGTGCTGACAAACCCTAGGTCGAGATCTTGCAGCTTGAAAATGCACTGTCCGCTGCTCGATCGAGGTTGGGCGAGATGAGGAAGCTTTCCTACCTAGAGGAGTAAATTCTCCATTTCTCTAAGTGGCATTTGGTAAGAGTGGCGTGTAGTATTCTTGTCTCTTGGTATGTATGGTAGATAGCGTTCCAGTAAGTACTTTTTTTTTTTTTTTTTTTTTTTTTTTCAAAAATTTGGTCTTCTTGGTCGGGAAGAACGAACCCTTTTTTATCTTCAACCTGGAGGGTCCAGTTGCTTGGATTGTTTGTATATGCATCAATACCATCTTTTTTTTATTCGCCTTTGTTTGCCACTGATGATGTTGATGTAGCTGTGTGTGTGTATGGAAAGATGGAAAAGATTCAAATGCATTGTTTGTATTTTTTTAAAGTGTCTACGAGTTGCTAGTGGAGTAGAGCTTGGAAAAGCAAAAGTCGGATTTGGTTCGTCTTGATCTCATGCTTGTGGATACTTGCATAAAATCCGAGTTGATACATCATCTCACCACTGATCCTACCCGTCTACCGCGCATACTGCCGTATGATACCCGTTGTACTTTACAAGACTCATTTCTTCTTCCATTTTATGAGGTTCTGGTTGAGGGGAGATCACTAGTGTCGCTTCATAAGTGTTTCTGTGGATGTGGATGTGGATGTGAATTTGGGTGGGTTTATCTGTTTGTTTGGTTTGTTTTTCTTTGGTTTGCTGTAACGCGTTCTAGATAATAAGACTCTCTTAGAACGAACCTATGCTCGGCGCTGATCCTGGGTGTGATGCGTTGTTGCTGAGTATCGTGGGTGGGTGGGTGTATGGAGTAGAGGATGGGATGGGAAGGCTTTGGGTGGATATAGTAGGAGGTTGGAGTCAAGTGTAGAGTGGTTGTGATTTTAGTTTCAAATTCGATTTTCGGTTTACCATGTATATATTTTGGTTGGTTGGTTTGGGGAGTTGAGAGATTTGGGGCTTGGAAGGTGGGTTGGTGGTGGCGGTGGGGTTGAAAGTCAATAGATGTCAACATCTAGATCAAAGTTGAGGTTGAAGCTAAAACAAAGCAAAAGCTAAAGCTACATCGCAAAGGAAGGGTAGGAATGGAGTGGTGCATGGGATATATAGTCCATCAAAGGAAATTTTCATCTTATTAGATATGTAAAGGTGGAATCAATGGTAAGACATATATGCACAGTCATATACACGCCAAATCATAGACAAGGAGGCTCTTAAATATACCCCAGCTGAGGAGAAATACATTGTTTCCGTACACACTACAGTCGACCGAGCAACCACGTAGATACCACACAGTCGAAACAACACCAGTCACCATTTCTCCCAGCGGAGAATCATCTCCACACCATAACAGAAACGAAACAGGATTCTACTCTCCGTCGTCGTCAGATTGTCTTTTTCTCTTAGGTGGTCTTCCAGCACCAGGTCGCGCTCCCCCCATCTTACCCTTCGTTTTCTTCTTGCCATTTTTCTCTAGCGCTCGCTTGACTGCTACTACGGGTGCCATGATTTGCCTTCCACGTGATGATCTCGTGGTACGATCGTTTCTGTCTTCTTCGTCTTCTTCTTCTTCTTCTGCTTCTTGGTCTTGTTCTTCTACTTCCTCGTTACCTGTAACGGGTTGCCATGTGTCTTCAGCATCGGTTTCTGGCACTTCTACTGTGGGGATGGTAATGGAGGATAAAGATTCACCTTTGGAGTCATATTGTTAGTGGGGAAACAGTATAGTTTGGAGAGGTGCATACCGTCTGGTTGGCTAGTGTCGCTCCGCTGCACACGAAGGTCACTTCGCACTACTGTTTTACGCGCACGCTGCATTGTTCCAGGGAGAGTTGGAATCGGCGCTGCAGCAGTCTGATCTCTTGATACAACCCCCTTCCTTGTCGAGAGATGAGAAAATAGCATAGAAGGGCCCCCGTACATGGGGGGAGCTGGAGACGAGGAAATGGAACGGCTGGACTTTACTCGGCGTTTGACGGGTACTAGTTTGCCGGTTGCAGCCTCCGTGCTAGCCTTGCGTGGTTGCTTGAAACCTTTTGTCTGTTCTTTTTCGTAGCCGTAGTGGAAGTACATTTCGGTACCTGCTTTGATGTTGGTCGAGGCGTATAATCCGATGCGATGGACTGTGTTGCAGAGGAGGTTCTTCACGTAGCAGTTAGTGTATTTTGGGTCTGCGTTGTTGATGAATCGCAGTTTATTGCCTTGGTGGGTGGCGTCGATGTCTTGGGCTGTTGTTCCTTGTCAGCGATGTTGGTCTTTTGTAGAAACAAACTACTTACCTTTGTTTAAGCTGAACAGATACATAGTTTGCTGCATTCTATAGATGATGTCTCGTCGTTTGCCTTCTTCAATCGTGACTACTTCACCTTTATACTCGCCCACAAACTCGTTTTCTTTTACATCTTCTCCTACGTAGAGACCAAATCCGTGGACTAACAATGTTTTCTTTGGCACACCTCGCTGAATATGTGCGTTGCAGCATCTGCCTATTTGAAGGTCCTCCTTATAGCGATTGATAGGGTCGAGGATTTCAGTGGCGCCACAGCTTCCACAGAGATCGGAATCACACTCTCTTCCCATTTTGACGCAGAGACATCCCTGTGTTCCGCAAACGCGTAGTTCCCCTATGCCTGGTATACTTGCACAGGAGCAGCCTGGAAAACGTCGATTACATAACATTGAGCAAGTGCAAGATTTCTCGCAAGTGACGTTCTCTGCGTAACAGCGGCATCTTGCGGTGCTGCATCGAGTACCTGGGTGGTGGCAAGGGTAAAATGGCTTCCGGTGCTCCCATGATGTATTACTATTCTTCGCCCACCACCCAGCATTGAACTTGCCAGCAGGCGGTAAAGCAGTTGCATCGCCATCGGCGATTGCTTCCTCAATGATGGCATGAGAGTATGCGTTTACTGTTCTCTTGTAGTTTATTAGCACTTCTGTGTCAGAATCTTCACTATCTGAATCCGATGAATCTTGCAGTTCTGCGGCGGTCAAGGATCCTGCTGGTTTCAAACGTTTGAGTCCAAGGTGGCCCTCATCGTTTTGGTCCGATTGTCCACTTTGTGAGTCATCTTGATCTGATGTACTTATGACGGCGTCTTGTGAGTTCTGCAACTCATCAAAGTCTTCATCATCCGTATCAGGTTTCTCCCGAAGCTCACCATGGAGTAAGCAATCATGTCTAGACTTTGTCAGTTCGCCCGCGTTTTCATTAATTATGTTTCACATACACATGACAGACTCTGCAGACAGCGCTGCCATATTCAAACGGGGAACCTTGGATGGTTCCCTCCAAATTGCGGGAGTTCTCAGTATGGATGAAGTCACATCGCATAGCTAGGTGTTGGATATCGAATGCAGACTGCTTCAAAAAAGCGGAACCAGCCAGAGCAGCAATTCGTAGCTGATGAAAAGATACTGGAGGTAGCAACAATGATATAGCCGCCCACTTCGACTTGTTGTGGCTCGAACCTTCCGTGTGGTAAAGGCTGCGCTTCAAGAGATGCTTTTCAAACTGTTGGCTGTTCAAACCCTGGCGGTTGATGCGCCGGATGTCATCATCGGAAGCCAATAGCGAGAACAAAATATGTTCCCATTTGATATCGAGCTCAGCCAGAAACGACTCCATGCCGAGGGCATAGAAACGATTTACGTCATCCATGAGATGTTTCACGCCGTCCCTCACGGTGTAGACTGTCTCCAGATCATTGACTAAGCCGGTCTGTTCCGCATTCTTAGTGACTTCATCGTTGATGAAGTATGGCCAATTCAGCAGTTCGTCTTGGTTCTCGGTTAGAACACTGTCCTGGAGGCTCACATATTCCCGAAAAGGGGGGACTTCAACTGCCGTAGACCTGAATGGCGTGAACTCGATAGTCGTCTTCGATCTGAGCCCCTCTTTAGGGCGAGACTGGGTGTGCAACTCCTCATTCAGATAAGGTTGCGTGCTTCCTCTGAATGGTGCTAGCGTTTGGATGGGTTGCATGTCTTTGAAAGGGGATGATGTCTGGATGAACTTGTCGACACTGGTGGGCGTCGGGGCCAGCCCTTGCCTCTGCATTCGCTCTTTGGAACGGGCTTCACGTTCAAAGCACTCTCTATTCCTACGCAAGCAGGCCTGTTGGTGTCAAAACAAGACTAGAGACATTTACAAATAGAAAAGAAAAAGAAAACTCACACGGGCAAGATAAGCATGGCTTTGGTGAACTTCTTGGAGGTGCTTCTCAAGACACTTGTCGATGCTGGCGATGGATTGTTTTAGATCTTGCGAATCAATGACCTGCACAACGCTCTGGAGGTTGTTCGGCTCTAACACTGGTATCGTAGATTGAAGTCCATCTATGGATCCTTGCTGCGGGCTTGTCCGTGCGACTACCCCTGTGGACGTAGTAGCAGAATGATTAAACCGCGATTCCTTTACAGGATCATGTGGCGCTACTGTCGAGGCCGCTGATGAAGGGCCATTGTTTGCAATAGGCCGAGCAGGCCTAGCAGCAGGTTTTGCAGTAGAGGGCGCAGATTTCCTAGCTTTGGTTGTTAGGGGCCTTGGGGGGCAGGGTATGGATGTCGCTAGTTCTTTGCTCGGTGAAGGGTTTGCTTCCAATATAGCTACTGGAATGACCGGTTCAACGCGCTTAGCAATCTCCTCTTTCTCTACCGCACGACTGCTCGTCTTGAAGACTGGAGAAGCCTCTTGACTAGAATTTTTGTTCGGATCTGAGACGGGTTTCGTGGAAAACCCGTCGTTCGATTTGGACTTGGAGCTGCTCCCTGTAGTTGTCGCTAGTGTAGAACCCGGCTTGTCGGCATTGGAACTGGTAGATGAGGAAAATACAGATGGATTGGGGAATTTAGAAGATTTGCTTGATGGGAAAGACCGGGTAGGAACAAGCACTGGTTGCAAGGCTTTGGACGTGATTGAATTTCGCTGTGCCTGAAAAGGTCGGACATCCTTCTTCTTAGCTTGGGGGTACTTTGCAGCAGTAGTCGATTTGAGAACCGGCGAAGAAGCTGGTAGTGGTTGTCCAGCTCTCGATTCAATGGCACTTAATGTCGTATGCATTGTAGGATTCAGGGGTGAAGTTTTTTTTTTCGGTGCCACTGCTGGATTCTTCGGCAGAATTGTTCTGCTTGAAGATGCTTTTAGAAGCACCTCACCACCGTCATTGTCATTGATGACGATGGCGGATTGCTTAGAGGCGCCTATGGCAGATGTGGGAGGGTCCTGAGGGTTGGGCGAGGATTTCGCGGAAAGTGCTTCATCGTCGAGCGTAAGATCGATAACATCGTTGCTCATGTTTATGCAAGCTTGCATGTAAACCAGCCGGTCTCTAGCCTGATTTACGCAGTCAACTTACTCGACGACTGTTAGCTCCGGATTGTGACCACCCATAACGCGTGTGGAGCATCCAATGGTCGAAGCAATGCGGGATCCACCGGAAGACGGGAAGGAATCGGAATGTTGATGGAGACGATGGTTGCGACGGGTGAGAAAACGCTCGGACGCGACTACACGTGACTGATTCGCGCCAACACGTGATTCGAACGCTGCCGCATCACACCTACCGAGACACGCCGACTATCGTCTCTTCATAAGAACGGGCGACGTTTTTTACGCAGTTAGTAAAATAGTGGGAACTTGGCTTCTCTAAGCCATCTCCTGTCCCACGATCTCATGATTGTTGCAGGCAGCTTCGGCATCACGTGAGCTTCCGACACTAGGCCTGATCGCGTTAGCTCAATACAAACGCACCGGCGGAACCAGGAATGTTTGTTTACTACGCGACTTCCGTCTTGAACTCAACATTGTCACCTCCACGTAAACTCAACTGCACACACACACACAACCGCTATGGCGAGCGGCAAAGAGAATATCGCAGATGGACTGGTCGGCGCTTCATTCAAGGCGCCCTCATTGTCCCCCAAAAAGCCTGCCAGGAAGACGCGCAGCAAGAGCATTGGGCCCGGCGGGCTTGGGGCTCTCGAAGAACCGGTACTGAAGGAAAGCCATGGGAACCGGCGCAAGTCTGCCTTCATTCCAGCAGTCAAATCAATTCTCGCATCCAACGACGAAGACGAGAAGAAGCGGCGTGAGGCTCGCCGCAAATCTCTAGCACGGCGACGCGTCTCCTTTGCACCTGAGGCAACCCTTCACACATGGGACGTAGTGGAGTATTTGCGCGATGCAACTTCTTCCTCGGCGGCTTCTGAGGCAACACGACGGGCGTCCAGCATATCACAGGCACCCGCGCCCGAAGCAGACGCTGAAGAGCCCCCCTCTACCCCACCGGAGCGCATGGAGGAGCCCGAACCCGAACTTGGATCCTCTCCCGCCAACCAGCGTGACCTGCACCAGAAGAAGAACCGCCGGAGCTCTGGCATCCCGCCCATGAACTTCAACAACCCAGATGACATCTACTCCTCTAGCCCGCTCAGCGGAGACAACGCGTCTCCTGGTGGCGTGGAGACGCTGGACGACAGCGCCGACGAAGATGAGGCGTCCAGTGGCTCGCCCACCTCGAATGATGACTCGCAGAGCAGCGCAAGGCTGGACGCGGCGTTGCGACAGGCTGCTACGCATGCAGGCACTCAAAGGTTGGACCTCGAAGACGAAGACATGTCGATGGTCATGGCAGAGGACGAAATCACAGCATCCTTCAAACCTTGGGCGCAAAAGAGCCGGAACATATCTACGCCAGACCAAGAGAACGACGATCCATTCGCTCAGTCCTCGCAGACACCAGATGCGGATGAAGCCGAGGACGACGACAGCGGCAACGAAGACATGAGTATGGACATTACACGGGCGGTCGGAAGGATCGTTTCTCAGCCGGAAGCGCAGAGCAGCCCCGGCTCGGAGGACATGAGCATGGAATTGACAATGCCACTGGGAAGCATACAGGCACTCGGTTCCAAAGAACCACCAAACCGACGAAAGAGTCTCAAGCGCCGCGCATCGTTATTAGAGTCCTCTCAGGGTAGCCCCGCAAAACGGGCTTCAGGGCGCAGGACCAGCCTTCGCCAACGCGCCGCGCAAGCTGACAGTCCTGCCTCGGACGACCAGACAATGGACTTCACTCTTGCGATCGGGGCCATCAAGACTCAAGTCCCACCCACTACCATTCAGCAAGACACTGACAGGCGAGCGAGTGTGGATACGTCTCTCGGCGACGATACCATGGATTTCACACTTGCGGTTGGGACTATCAAGTCTGCACAAAACGAGCGTACAGAAGAAGCCGACCAGGAGAGCGATCCGGGAGATGAGGATCTATCTATGGAATTCACCAAAGTCGTGGGTCCTGGAATCAAGCACCTAGCAGAGGTTGCAGAAACTCCGGCCAAGGCACTTATTGCGAAAATAGATTCGTCGTCAGCGTTGCAGACACCTTCACCAAAGAAGTCTCCTAAGAAATCCCCCGGGCGTCCCAAGACGTTAGGGTTGAATACAACGTTATCCTTGTCCCCGCAAAAGGCAACCAAGCGGACTCCTACAAGGTCACCAGAGCGTCCGCGTCAGAGTGTGAACATTTCGACACCTCAAGCGCTGGTTCTGCCGCAGCAGAGCGAAGAGTATGAGCCATCGCCTTTCGTGCGCAGCGCTCCACAGAGCATTTCGAAGCAGCCGGAGATCGTATCCACACCGAAAAGTCAACCTCGGAATGCACCTCTCCACGTCCCCAACGATCCTATCGCCGCTCCTATCCTCAATCGTCGTCGTTCATCACTTTCTACGGTCCAATTTAGCCCGCTTGCAGCTACGCGGGAAGAATCAATCTTGAAAAGCACTGCCTTGTTGTCAAACAGCATCAAACTTCTTTCGACGCCTAGGAAACAAACTTTGACCTCACCTGTGAAGCGAGGACTTACACCAAAAAAGTCTCAAACACCACAGAAGGAACCCACTTCAAAGCAAAAGACGCCAACTCCAAAGAAGCCTACTCCAAGGAAGAGTATCAGCCCTAAAAAGCGGGTTGTATTTGGAGCGGAGCCGGAGCCGGAGCCAGAAAACGATGTTGACGAGCTTGCTGGTGAAGATCAGGTCTCTGAGATCGAGCGCATTTCGCTCCAGGATTTCCTTGATATGACTAGGATTCGTTTTATGGATTTGAGTACTACAAAGCGCCGACATACTGCTGCACCAGCTCTCTTCCACGACAAGGAAATCGACGACAAGGAGGAATCCCTGGATCGCTATGTAACTGCTGCCGCTTGCACACTTCCGGAATTCGAACTTTACCAGCATGCCTGCCATGAGATGAAGAAATACATTTCGGATGGTCGCCACTTTGTCCGCACTATGGAGGCTAACGTCATGGAAGAAAACCCCATGCTCTTCAGCGAATACCTTACCGCGCCCCCAGATCAGCGTGCCATCATGGACAATCAATTCAAGAACTTGAAGACGAATGTTCGTCTCGAGGCTCGTGGAGAATGGTATAGCTGGAGGAGTACCCTTCTTCAAGACTTGAAAGCTGGCTTGCTCGACACCATGGACGGGTTCAAGCGGGATGGAAATGTCTTCACTAAACGAGAGGAGCTTTTGGATGCCGTGTTACCTACACTGATCGAAAAGCAAGAGAAGCTCGATGCCGAACACAAGCAACTTCAACAGCGACACGATGAGCTGAATAGCTGTGATCGCGAAGAGCTTGAGCAGACTAGGGAGCATTTGGTTACACTTGACGCTGAACTTGAGGAGAAACGCAAGCTTGTAGCTCAACTACAAAAGGAGCTCAAAGAAAAAGAGTCTCGTATCGAAGCAGCCAAGGGACGCAAAATTGAATGCATCGAAGAGACGAAAGCAGCTGAGCGCATGCGAGAAGAATGTCGCGGGTGGTCAACGACCGAAGTCAATGGCTTAAAAGGTACGTTGCCTTTTGTTATGTCGTTGAAATTCGAGCTAACATCAGTTTAGCCAAAGTGACCGCGCTCGAACAAACCCACGGCTGGAGCATCACTTCAGCCTCTTCGAGTATGATTACAATGACTTACCAAAACGACTTGGAGTTGTATTTCCAGCCATCTGCATTTGCGACCGGTTCCAATACATCCAATGGATCCATCTCTCTGAGCTACGTCGGTGATAGTGCAACACCACACCCTCGACCCTTGACAACCAGCAAACGATTCTTCTTACAGATGATACGTGCTCATCTCCACTGTATCCCGCAATCGCAGACTCGCATCTCAGGGCTTCTCTCTCTCATCAAGCAAGGATGGGCTTCTGCGCTTGCAGTAGCTGAAGGGGTGCGCTGGTTGGAACATAGCCACATTACTGAAGAGTCTATTCTCTCTGACGAGCGCATGGCCGTCTCTTCATACATGCTTCTTCCCACTTTGCAGACCAAGGTCAAGCTTTCATTTGAGATTGGCGTTGGTCTAGGTATGGAAGGCGTCGAGACTGAAGTCGATGCGAAAGCTGAGCTCGTCTATGGCGAGAAGTATAGTGAAGAGAAGATGAGTGCCTTTCTGCGAGATTTCTGCGGTACCCAGGTCAAGGATGAGAAAGATATGTCGGTTTGGGCGGAAGCTATTGTGGATCTTGCTGCTAGGCTGAAAGCCACTGGGAGAAAGGGTGAGAGGGCGTGAGCTTCAGGCTTAATCAGTGGTCAGTTGTGCCTTTTTGCGCGCGTGCAAACTTTATGAGACATGATGGGTATAATGGCGTTGGGTTTGGGTATTCTATAGTGCAGGCGAGAAACTCTTGACTATCAATTCCATCTACGACAATCTTTGAATCTGCTATCTATGTATCTCTCCTTGGTTATTTGGATTCCGGATATTATGCCTGTGCTAACCCGTCATTAGCCTAGCGTTTCTCCACATGATGAGTAGCACGGAGAAATTCTAACAGTCCCAACTGTTATCAACCCAACCACGCAATGACGCTTGCTTCCTCTAGTGCAATGTTTTCGGTGATAAATATGCCGAGACTTCACATACCTTTTCGTACAAAAGCTACAGAATGGCAACGAATTAGGACAAAATCCCGCAACCCCGGAGCTGGGGATCAATATGCGGAGAAAGAGGCTAAACAGAACTACATTCTAGCGAACCCTTATTAGTGCTAAGTATAACTATCATGTTTTAGTGATGTCCCAAATTTCAATGTCGTTATGATTCTAGCTTTGTTGCTCTCCGTCCGTCCCACAATGGCTCCTCCCACGCCACATCCAGGTACCGTCATGTACATCCTCGCTACCCTTCTTCTCCAAGTCACTCTCGCGGCGTCAATACCCAGCAATGACTCTCTCACCGTCAATCTCAGCTACGGCACCTTTCGCGGTGCCTACTCCTCAACTTACAACATAACATACTACCGCAAGATTCCCTTTGGCGCCTCTACTGGCGGCGCAAATCGTTTCCGCGCCCCCCAACCACCCCTCCCCCTCCCAAATGGTACAGTCTACGACACAGATCAAACCTTCGACATGTGCCCTCAACGCACAGTGAACGGCACCGAAGACTGTCTATATCTAGGAATCTACTCACGACCATGGACACGACCCCAAACCCAAGCAAACCCAGACAATCAAGAGATAAAACCATCCAACCTCCGACCCGTCCTCCTAACCTTCTACGGCGGCGGTTTTATAAGAGGCTCAGCAGCCTTCACCATTCCCCCCAGCGGCTTCCCCGTCCTCAACGTAAGCACAACAAACGACTACCTCGTCGTCTACAGCAACTACCGCACCAACGTCTTCGGCTTCCTCTCCAGCTCCAAGATCCACGCCAGCAACACCACAGATCTAAACCCGGGTCTCCTCGATCAAAAGGCCGCCCTAGAATGGATACAGCAACACATCCACCACTTCGGCGGCGACGCCTCCAACGTGACGATCTGGGGCCAGAGTGCAGGCGGCGGAAGCGTAGTCGCGCAAGCCATTGCCCAGGGCAACAAGGGAAGAAATCTATTCCAAAAAGCGATGGCGAGTTCTCCGTTTTGGCCCAAGACGTATCGCTACGATGCGCGGGAGAACGAGGAACTCTACGAAATTGTTGTCCGAGACGTGGGATGCGTACGGGAGACTGGAGAGCAAGAAATAAAGTGCTTAAAGGAAGTAGATATCCAGAGCGTAAGAAACGTGAGTTCCAGTCTGGAAAACAGCCATCAGTATACCACGAGTAGTTTTACCTGGGGCCCCGTCCTCGACGACGATTTCCTCTCTGCGCCGCTTTCCTCGGTCGTTGCGGGCGGAGCGCTGAACGCCGGCCGGGTTTTGACGTCGTATAATTTGCATGAGGGGGAGAATTTCGTTCCGCCGGGGTTTATGACGGGCAATGGGTCGGCGGGATTTAATGATTCGGTCGCTTCGTTTGAGGCGTGGCTGGCGGGGTTTTTGCCGGCTCTAGGGAGGGACGAGCTGCGTGCGGTCGGGGACTTGTATCCGCAGGTTGGAACGGCTGAGGAATTCGCTTGGAATAATACGTATGAGCGTGCGGGAATGATCTATCGTGATGTCGTTCTTGCTTGTCCGGCGTATTGGCTTTCGAGCACTGCGGAGCGGGGTTGGTCGATTGAGTATACGATAGCTCCGGCGAAACATGCTTCAGATGTCATTTATGTAAGTTTTGATATCCTTTTCTTTGTCTCGTGGTTTTGACGCTTTTTGCTAGTGGAATACGGTCAGTTCTATTCAGAAATCGGATCCTCTCACTTACACTGCGTACGCGGGGGCGATGGCTTCCTTCGTGCAGACTGGCGACCCGAATGCGCATAAGGTGACGAATGGTAGCTTCGTTGGTGTGCCGGGCGTGAGGGAGGGGAAACAGATGGTGGTGAGTAGTTTGGGTATTAAGCAGAGTGGAATCACCAAGTTGGAGGAGCGGTGTGCGTTTTGGTTGAGTGTTGCTGCAAAGGTGGGAATATGATGAAGGGGGATCGCTTCAATAGTATGTAGATTTGGAAGTATGATGGATAAAGTCTGGAAAGCTTGTTTGACTTTTCGTATTACTGGTTCGTTTTTTATTATTGTGGTTTATTGTCTTGTTTACAATGTCTCGTTTCTCCTTCACTTCTACAGGCCGCGGGTTCGACTATGTATACCAGTTTGCCGCAGCAATTGTGTCTTGACCGGACTAGCTCACGCTGTCACTTCTACCATCTGTGTAGGTCGTGGCGTGTTCGATGGGCCGTGAGACCGCTCAGAAAAGTAGAGCAACGCGTACAGTCAATTTTCTTTCCAGTCCATTACCTCATTCTCGGCTTGAGGTCGCTCGCAACGCGCTGTACCATCTACTAGCACAGAAGCATCACCCGTACTATTCGCTGCGGATATCCACGCGCGTACCTCATACCGCTCCACAGATACCGTAAACCCTTTCCTTCACACAACTATCACACCCAAAATCATGAACCAACGATTCCTATTTCAAATTCATTACAACATGCTGTTACACCATATACTTGCTCCCACCTTGATGATTCTGCTGTTGCTGTTTCGGATGCGTTGCTATAACATAAGCCATCTGTCCAGGATGTTCGTCCCGGAAATGGCGCTCCGAAACAGATACAAGTGAAATGACTTTTTCGAAGAACTCCAGACCACACACAGAGCAACGATATGGAGCAGGCTGATTCCGAGGGTTACGAGTTCTTATGAGTGGCGTCCGCGTGACTTGTCCAGGGCCTGTAGCTTCGGTCCAGACACGGGATTTTGCTGGGTGTTTGATGTTCATGTGCCTGGTAACGTCTTCGCTGGATGGCCAGAGTGTAGCACAGATCGGACAGGCGACGTATTGGCCTCGTTCAAGCTTGTCGTTTTCGATGATGGCAGTGAAAGCGGATATCTTTTCTTTGAGTTGGGTCATTTCTCTGTTTGCATCTTCGACCATTTGTTTGTACAGGAGCATCTGGGCTTGCGAGTTGCTCCATTCTTCATTAAGGTTCTCTAGCCTCTCTTTGTAATTTGCATCGTTGAGGGTTACTGCATCTTCACATTCTGCTTTGGTTCTTGCCATCTCATCCTCATACTCATCATGCGGAATAAACACCCGCCTACAACAATCGCCGAACAAAGCGTCTCCTCCTTCGCGCTTCTGAAAAGTGTCAATGAAAGCCAAGTTGTCACAAACCCGGCTTATTGATGGCCGGTTCTCGGCTGTTTCCTGTAGCATCTGTCTAATTTCTCTCCGGATATGCTGATCGCACAAGGAGGTCTCGAGTGTTTGTTGTCTGAGCGAATTCTGTATCTTTTCGAGATTCGCTTGGAAAGATTTATCATGGTCGCTGCGGAGGCTTCGTAGGGACTCCAGGGTTTCAGCTTGGTAAAGGACGTGTATTTCAAGCAGTATGCAGCCAAGGGAAAAGATGTCTGCAGCGCGTCCACTTGGTTCGAAGGCGGCGACTTCGGGCGCAAAGTACTTTGGCGTCCCACGCTCACAATTCTCTGTGGTGGAAAGGGTTTGAAGAGAGAAGTCGGTCGCGGTGCCAAAATCGGTAAGCCATAAGCCAGAAGGGGAAAGCAGTATATTCGATGGTTTGAGATCTTTGTGGCGGATCTAAGGTTGAGACACAAAGTAAGCAAAACTTGTCCAGAGGGACGTTATCACGACTTCTCAGAATGCACCGTACCAGAACGTCATTGACGAACTGGCATTAACGAAATTAACAAATGGGAGACACATACCTTTTGACTATGCAGATATTCCACAGCTTTCACAATACATCCCATCTTTTCCAGTAAGAACTCCCCGCAGTACTTATGCGCAGTTCCTTCAGTCCTCACCAACTGGAACCCCCTCAATCTCTCATCCTGCGTCGCATCCCCTGTATGCGCAATCCAAGCTTCCACATCCTCAAATAGAGTTGCTAAATCACACGCTGCTACCGGATATAGCAACAAGCCTATAAATTGCCTGTGCGTGTACGACCCTGCGAGCTTCACAATGTGTTCATGCGATACCTTTTTTAGAATCTCTATCTCTTTTCTTTCGGCTTCTCCAATGCGTCTGCGACAGAATCTGCGCTTCCATGCGAAAGCGTGACCACCAATCACGGTCTCGTATACACCGCCCATAGAACCATGGCCAAGGAAACGTCCTTCCTTCAATGGGACGTTTTCGTGAGGGAGAAAATCTACATGGTGTCCTCGCCCGGACCAGTCCTCGAAGAGATCATGGATGGTAGTTGTAGGGGCCCCTGCTACTTGAGGCGATTCATGTGGGATGGATGAAGATGGGGGCGGTTTTGCCGATTGCGGGGTTATTGGGGATATCCTGTAGTTGTCTGGCTTGGATGGTGAGGACTCGTCGACGACCTGGAGGCGAGGAAGAAGTTGTCTTAGGTCACTAGAGTCGATCGGACGAGTTTCAAAGCTCGCTATATCATCGCTGTTCGAAATCATCATGTCTGTGTTGGCTTCCTGATGCTACTTTGACAAAGTTAAGATGCTGTCAGACGATTGGCCTGGCACTGGTCGATGGTGTGAGAACAAGGGTTCCAGATGCCAAGAACATCGAGGAGAAGGATGTTATGTCGTCTCCACTCTGCTAGTGATGAAGCAGCGTCTTATGGAGGTTGCGGCTGAAGGCTGTGCAAAAGGAGAGTTCGTTGGACGCAGGGTGTGAGGCTGAGCGTTCCGTATTGGGTGGCTCGAATGCAGCCACAATACTAGTCGCTCTCAAGCCGCCAGTACCTCTTCGAGTATGTTGAGCAACATTGTCCATTGTGGAACGAGTGCAGCTGATTATGGAGAGAATTAGTGCTTCCTGATATGTTGAACGAGCGCAATAGAAGGCGGTGGGAAGCAGCGAAGTTGATCGTTGTGTTTTATATTTCTTTAGATCCCTCCCTACCACCCGTATTGAACTACCTCCCTACCACCCGTATTGAACTACGCTTGGTGGTTTACCCTTTTACATACCTCAATCATACAATACGTATCTTCGAAATGCCGTCAAAACTTTTCCTCTCTCCATTTATCTAGTCCAAACATTGCAGGCATTCTACTCATGCATGCTTTCATATATCGTTCATCTCAAGCCAGCCAATCGCCGCTCCTGCACCTCGGACAAGGCCCTGCTCCCACTGACGAAGGTCACAAGCCCGACAACAGTCGCCGCGGGCAAGGTCTGGAAAAGGTTCCAGCTTGTATAATACAAGAAGAAGATACCCTCCAGGGAAATGATAGAGCCGTAGAAGAGAGCATGCGAGATGGGAGCGCTTCCGAGAGCTTTTCCAAAGTGGTTGGCGTTCGCACCCAGGGTGATCCAGGCACCGACGAGCACAGGCAGAGCGCCGAGAACAGCAACTGCAAAGACCAAGCTTATAATCTTCGGTGGCGAACGCGGTTCATCACGGAAGATGTGGTGAATCTCTTTCTCGGCGGCATAGCGTAGCGGCTTCTCGGGCACGGCAACGGGAACGCTGTCGTCGCTGGCGATGTTCAGATCGAAGGCCTTAGATTTGTAGGGCGTGGATGACCCAAAAGAACCGATAACAATTGACGCAGGAATTGGCTTTGAAGATGTGAGGAATTGGTGGGGGAGGTCCTTATGAGTCTGCATGAATCAGCCACGTTCAAAGCAATTGGATTGGGAGACGTACCAAATCAAATTTGGCCTTTCCGCTCTCCTTCACAGACAGCACGAATGACTCTTCCAGACCAGTTGTCGGGTCTGTTAGCGTAAGGAATGCCTGATGCGGCCGTTTAGCAGTCTTGCCATCGGTGGTGGTGAGCACAAGCTTCAGCGTATCAGTGGCGCCTAATGAGACCGACTTTGCCAATGGCGTCGTTGCACTCAGTCTGCAGAAAGTCAGCATTGTTTGGAGATGGGGTACTGGTTCTTCTTGACTTACTTGTCCTTTGCGCCCGCACCTACGCCGGCACCTTTGGGCTGGACGGTGACGGTGGCATCTTCAAAGCCCCAAGAAGACGCAGCCGACACTAAGCCCGTTCCCGAGAGTAGCAAAGAAGAAACGAACGAGTGAAGGAGCTTCATTGTTAGATGTTGGATACGTAGGTGGAGCTTCTTGCTACGATAAAGGTGTACTGCGTAAGCTGGCCACTTCGGCGATACCATCGGCCCGACGCTGATCACGTGATTTCTCGATGACTAAGACTCGCCGTACGTGATCCTACTTTACATGCAGGCTCCTTGATGTTGGACGACACAACATGCATATGCATCAACATCGACTCTCGCTCTCATGGAAGACCGTATTTCGACATCAGAGCTCAGGTCTATGGCTTGAGGGCTCCAAGTCGTGTTGTAATGCAGCGGTAATCGGCACTCGCTGACAAGAAACACACGCTTTCACGGTTGTGTGGCTAGAGATCGACTTCATTGCATCCACCCGCAATGTATCCGCGGCATTACAGCGGCACGAGCGGCTAATCATCTTCGCGTGGCTGACTCGTACTTGTATAGCCCGAAAGTGACAGGTGTTCCAAGGTTGAAGTTGGATAGTAGGTCGTCACCCAGCATGTGAAAAGGCGTCCCTCTAGCTGTGTGCGCATGACGGACAGCCATCCGATCCTACAGTAGCTTCCGCCGCCAAAGGCTGCTCTAATGTTGCCAAACTGGACCTCGTGAGTCTAAAAAGGACGAAGAAGAGGTGTACAAAAGGCATAGAAGTTGAGCTAAAGCACACCGCTTCCCCACGTTCCCCCGGGGTTGGATGCCCCGGACATCACCCCTGGTCTGCCCCAGGAATTAGATTGTGTGTGACCTCTGATCCCTTCACATGGAAATACAGTAGATGGCCAGACTGGCACCAACTGGTTCACCGGATGTTTTTCATGGCCAAGATTCGCAACATGGGTGCATGTCAGCATTCGGCAAAAGTGCAAAGGCTATTATTACCAGAGATGTGGTTTGCAGAAGAGACGAGATGAAACGTAGTGAAGGCTATGCACGAAGTATATGCACGTCGCCGTACATGTGAGGTATCATGACCATAACATATCTACAAAGTAGTCGTAGGGTGGTGATTTCGGCATCTCTCGAAAACCGGGGGACCGTGCGTTCTTTGTCGACGACACGTGCGACACCGGATGACGCTGGTGTCCACATGCATCATCCGTCCATCACTCCTTGCACGAAGTAGGTTTGGCGGTTCGAAGTGATATTGTGTGCACTTGCACATATATTGCTCCGTAACCCGCACTTGCCGGCCAGGGGGAGGAATCAAGCCCATCTCTCGACGGTTCGAGTGCCGACATCTACGACGTACTCCTCGACTATCAACAGTAGCGGTCCGGATATCACTGCTTTCGTTGCTCACTACTATTGCCACTACCAGACGCCTTATTCACCACCTGACTGGCAACCAGATCCGCCATTTCTGGCCCCCGATTCCGCTGCTACACTACATTGCCCACGTCAAGGGACGCGTCTACGGTTCTATTCCCTTCCACGGCCACCCGCGGCTTTCATATACCGCCTCGCAGGCGCATGGCGTACCATTGTTCTCCATGTCCTTTCCCTTCCTCTCTGACTCTGTAGTCTCTGGAGGTGTTCGACTGCATACAGGAAGAGAAGGACCAAGTAGCACAGATGGCACGAAACAGACGAGCCCGAGCCCCAGCGGCTTGCTCAACGCCCTTGTCCATCTAGTGAAGAATCCACTGGCAGCTCCAAGCAGTGTCGGTACAGCGCAGCCGGCATATAGCTTTACACAGGAGGCAGACCGCAGACAGCTCCTCTATCTGCGCTTGAAAGAGGTGAGTGAGCATGTCCCTTTCGCACTCACATGCTGACAAGGCATCCAGGCGGAGACATACGAAGATTGGACAAGCGCGGCGATCGAGCTCGACACACTGGAAGGAAATGACGCCTGGAAACTTGAGGATGAATCTACCGAATACGATTACGAGCTGTTGCAGAAACGATTGGAGGAGATTGACAGTGTTCGCATCAGCTGCGACGTGAAGAGGATGATCTACTTGATCCGGACCGCACTGACGCGCGACCTTGGCGGCATGGGCGACCTGCGCTTGTACAAGCACTCTCACATTGGCACGAAGAAGCTGATCGAGAGATACAACGAATCCGTCATGCAACTTCTGGCGGCGCTGCCTGAGGTGGCCGCTAAGCAAGGAGTCAATTGTCCGCTCAAGTTGTCATTTGTGTTAGACGAGCTGCTGCGTGCTCGTCAATCGTATGGACGCACGGGCCTTTTACTGTCAGGAGGTGGTACTTTTGGCATGAATCACATAGGCGTCGTCAAGTGTCTTTGGGAGCAGCGTCTCCTGCCTCGCATCATCTCTGGCGCATCGGCCGGCAGTATCGTCTGTGCGGTGTTGTGCACCAGATCCGACGCTGAGATCCCTAAAGTACTGGAAGAGTTCTGCTACGGTGATCTGGCCGTGTTCGAGAAAGTCGGGGAGCCGGAGAGCCTCATTGCGAAGGCGACACGATTCCTTACTCAAGGTGCCCTTTTCGACATAGCTCACCTTACAAGAGTCATGAGGAACATGCTGGGTGATATGACGTTCCAGGAGTCGTACAATCGTACCCATCGCGTTCTAAACATCACAGTGTCGAGTGCCAGCATATACGAGCTCCCGAGGCTACTCAACTACGTCACAGCTCCTGATGTCATGATTTGGTCTGCAGTGTAAGTATCCGTTCTAAATGGAATGACAAAACACTGACAAGTCCAGGTGCGCATCATGTTCTGTGCCTTTTGTATTTTCTGCAGCTTCTCTCAGAGCAAAAGACCGTACATCAGGAAAGGAAGTACCTTGGGATCCTACGCCGAACGATGGATGGATCGACGGTTCCGTTGACAACGATCTACCCATGAACCGTCTCGCTGAAATGTTCAACGTGAACCACTTCATCGTCTCCCAAGTCAATCCACATGTGGTGCCCTTCCTGATCAAAGAGGAAGAGGCTATTGCTAGCGAAGCACAGCAAGATACCTCAGGACCTGGCTGGTTGCAAAGCGTTGCAAGTTTTGCAAAAGGCGAAGCACTGCATCGTCTTGAGATGCTTGCAGAAATGGGCGTGTTTCCCAATGTCGTCACCAAAGTTAGGTCGGTTCTCAGCCAACGATATTCTGGTGACATCACGATACTGCCTACCATAGCGTACACGAATTTCCCAAAGGTCTTGAGCAACCCGACGACTGACTTTATGGTGGATTGCCTGCTCACGGGAGAACAAGCGACTTGGCCTAAAGTGTCACGCATTCGAAATCATGTAGCAGTTGAGCTCGCGCTGTACGATTCGATTAATAAGATGCGCCCTCACGTTCACTTTAGCCAGACCCAGTCAGGACGTCGGTTTGAGAACTTCACTCAGAGCGGGGAGATCGGTCGGGCAGGACGATTGCATCCGACTAATCCTATACCATCGATTGACCTATCATCACCATCATTTCCACCCTACTCTACACCGCGCGTCAAGATGCCTTTTGGTCATAATACAAAGCCTCACCTGCCCTCACATCGCGCAAGGAATGGTGTGAAATCTCTGTATTTCAGTAAGCCTTGGGCAAAGGCAGACGTCACGTCCTCTACAGACCCTGAAGGGTCATCGACCGGTGACGACCTGTCTTCGAATGACGAATCCGACACTACCGACATCCTATCATCACCATCTCCACCGCGGTCCCCTCCCTTACGCATTCCCGATCTATGGCCTTCCACCCGACAAATCGTTGTTCCCTCCACATCAAATCCACCTACCCCCTCTGTACCATTCACTTCTTTCAATCATCACAACAATACTTCCTTGAACCTTGCCATGCAATCTTCTACAGCACCTAGCTCTCCAGAACTCCGATACAAACGCCTCTTCCACCCACCGGCACCTACCCCTATATCTGGCTTAACATATATTTCGTCCGAATCACAATGGGATTCCCATAGTTCCTCGAATTCACTGAACCACATGCCTACGCTTCAGCATACTGAGACCATGCCTGAGGATGATCATGCACCTCCCACTCTGGTCACGACCGACTCTCTCGACGAGTGGAAAATCCGTGCTTTCGATCCACCGCCCTTTACCCCAGCCTTGAGCCCTCTTTCGACGCGCGACGGCAAAAGCACGAACAAAGGCAAGCTAAGTCAGCATCAGCAAAATGAGCTAGCAGAAGCCGAGCGATTTCTGGCACAAGGCAGAGGCAGTAATCTCACCTTTGACTATTCTGGCACCAGAGGCATGGTATTGCGAAAAAAGCGCTCGAAGAGCAATGGCTTCGCCAACTAACATCCATCATTTACAGCTATTCCTTTTGTCATTCTATGCATCACTAGGCGTTTTCGATTGCACGCGCATGTACGGGAAGTAGGTTCGTTATGGGAATACATTGGAGGCGCCCCGTATTGCGTTCTTCGTGTCTTGAATTCGTGGGTTAGAGGTGGGCCTGGTGCATATATATGCCTGCATGGAACATGGCGGGTAGACGGTGGACTTTGGATTTGATTATACCCGCGGGAGTCGCATTCGCTGTATACATTTTACCTCTATTGTTTGTGATGTTGGGGTCGGTTGCGTAGTAGCTACCTACCTACCTATATCATTAATACTATCTCAATGTTCGCATTCTCTTGAAAGAAGTTACAGGTGAGGCGATAGTTTTTTGGGGATGATTTGATCGGTTTATTGTTTGGTATTGGCGCTTGCCTGACTATCTTCCCATCCCTCCCTCCATCGTTGGTTTTGTGGTTGCAAATATCTTTTATTTTGTTTTTTGGTTTACTAGTGTTTAAGAGCTATTCGTTGATCGGGAGAGATGGGAGAGGAAAAGGATGGGGATGGGAGTGGGGGAGTTGGATATGGTTCATCAATTGGGATGCTGGTGATGGTGTCGTTCTTTTTGATATCCGATCTCTACCCATCTATGTACTCCCTAGTCATCCACCATCTTGGCAAGGACCATTTTCTTTTTTTTGCAATTCATATACAGTACTCTGCCTATGTACATCAGTTGGGACGAATAGCTCCATACATTAGTGCCTTTTTCTCAATCGATTATAGCTAATTGATCACGGTCAACGATTCTAGGTTAAAGTAGATGATCAATAAAATCCCATCTATCTATCGCTAAACAATACATGCACTTTCTTTCATCCCCCCCCTACACAATATCATAACATCAATACAATACCCACATCTTCCATCCGTTGAATCCCGTCATCGGCCCTATAAAGGGCGTTACAAACTAAGTATACACGTCCCTATTGGTCAGTGCGACCAACTAACTACATCCACCACAACCACCACAACCAGCAATTCACCGAACATCTCCCCTCCGCTCCACTCCACCACGAAAAACAACAAACCTACCAAAATGCCAACAATACTCCGCTCAACCATCGTACGTCACCCCCCAACCCAGCTACACCCACCCATCCTTACCCTCCGTCCAGGACCACCCGGTTAACAAACTACACACAGCAAGTGCTCTTCCTCGCCTTCGTCGTCCCCTATGTGTACGACCGCTACCTGGCGTTCTCGCACATACCGGCGAACCGCGCTGGAAAGCTGCAGGAGGTATATAATATTGCAAGTCACGAGATTGTATTTCGCGATCGGGTGCGGAATTGCGAGGATGTGCTTATGGTTGAGGGAATGGGGATTGCGGTTTTGTCGTGTGATGGGGGGAGGGATCGATGGAATACGGTTATGGTTAGTTTACACCCTTTTTTCCCCCTTATCCTTTTCCTTTTCTTTTTCCTTGTTCAACTTTTTTCTCTCCTTTTCCAACTGGTCTTCCCTTCTTGTTGATGATTTGTCGATTTGACGGCTTGATTATTTGGCGAGGAGAGGGAGGGGGAGGGGGAGGGAAAGGTGAAATGGAGCTGATAAAGTGCAAATAATTACAGGGTACATTTCGTACGGATCTAGAGATTGAAAATGGTGCTTTGTGGTTATTTGAATACTCGCGATCCGAGCTTCCAGACGACAAACGCCTGCGTCCGTTCCGGTTCGTGGGGTTTGCGAACGCGGGCGATTTTCACCCATTGGGTGTTGGGTTCGAGGTTGGGACTTCGACGCTTTACGTGGTAAATCATGCGCGATCGGGCTCTTGTATTGAGATTTTTCACCTCGATGTTCGCGCGGCGACTGCGACGCATATCAGGACGTTTAAGCATCCGTTGGTTCATGCGCCGAATTCGATCCACTCGCTGGGAGGCGGGAAGCTTTTCGTTACAAACGATCATTACGTGCCGGCGGCTGTGTCGCCGTTGTTGTCGAAGATTGAGACGTTTTCGGGGGTGCCGGGGGGGTCCGTGGTGTTTGTTGATTTGGAGAGGGTGGAGGAGAGTAAGGTTGTGGCTAGGGTTCCGTTTGCGAATGGGATTGCTATGATTAATGAGACGACGGTTGCGGTTGCTTCGTGTGGGAAGCCGGGGGTTTATTTGTATGAGGTTGGGGCTGGAGATTATGACCTTGGGTTCAAGAGGATTGTTCGGACGCCTTTTGCCGTGGATAATCTTAGCGTTGATTCGGAGGGTGTTTTGCTAATGGCTGGTCATCCGGATCCGCTTCGTCTTATGCAGGTTAGTAAAGGGAGACCTGCTTGTGTTGTGGGTAGTGAGCACGAGGAAGGGAGGAAAGCTTGTGAGTGTATTTCACCAAGTTGGGTGGGGGAGTGGAGCGAGAAGGGGGGTTTGTGGACTTTGTATAAAGGTGAAGGCTACTGTTCGAGTACCACGATGGTCAGAGATGTGGGGAGGGGGGTGGGTATTGTTAGTGGGTTGTATGATCGGGGTGTCATGGTAGTGAAGGTATGAGGTGAGTTACGTGTAGTTTCAAGGACTGCCACATATATCTACATGTAGATAACGTACTGCCAGGTTCGATAGCAAGAAAATTAAACCAAGCTTCAATTAAAGAAAACTCATACTTCATATCCCAAATCCAAACGTCCAACATTATACACTTCCCCGTCACACTCCCAAAGCAATGACAACCACCGCACCTTCGCATTCCCACAAAGCACCCATGCAAGAAGTACCCACCACCATTCCCAACCAAAACCCCATAGCCTCTCCCCTACCTTTCTTCTCCTCCAAAGAACCCAAAACATCCGCTATCAATCAATCAATCATCCATCACTACCAAATAACCCACCCAAATACGAATACGAATACCCATACTCAAACTCAACCTCATACTCGCTACAAACCCCCCCCCCCCCCAACAACCACAAACAAACCAACAAAACAACCATGCATTTCTCCACCTGGCTCACCTCACTAGAAGACCCCACCTACATCAACCCCTCCCCCTGTCGCTACCACCTCCCACCCCCAACCCCAACCCCAATCCCAACACCACCCTCTTACCATCAACAAACCCACCAACAACAACAACCCCACCCCCTCTCCACCCACCCCTGGTGGACCTCCCGCCCCCACCTCCTCACCGTCCTCGCCTCCCCCCACCCCCACCAAACCGCCACCACGCTCCCCCACGCCGCAAACAAGCACGAAGCCCTCCAAATGCTAGCCCAGCGCTCGCAACGCCAACACAACATATTGAATCTGCAGCGCGGATGCCAGCGGCCGCACGGGGGCTTTCCGAATCTCGAGTGGGATATTTTTCGAGAGCTGGTGCCGAGGTTTTTGGCTGGAGGTTTGTATATTCATACTCGTGTATATTTTGTGTTACATGTATATGTATATGTATATGTATGGGTGTATAGAATAGAGAGAGAGAGAGAGGGAGAGAGGGAGAGGACATGGTTGTCGTGTTTGCTGACGTGTGGAATCTGTGGTAGAATTCCGGTTTGCGCAGATCAATTGGCATGCTGTTGGTTTCCGGGATAAGTTGCGGTTCGAGGAGGAGGTGGATTTGGCGTGTGCGGCCAGGAATCGCGAGGTGAAGGGTTTAAAGGAGAGGCTTGGGTGGTTGGAGGGCAAGGTTAGGATGTTGGAGGGTAGGAGTAGGGATGGAAGGGACTCTGGGTATGCGTCTTGGTCCAGTTCTGGATCTGGATCTGGTTCTGGTTCTGGATCTTGGTCTGGTGATGAGGGGGATGGGGATGGGTTTGGAGTTGGCAAAATATGGGCTTGACTTGACAAGTCTATTACAAAGCTAAAACCAAATTAAATCAATCAAGGGGTATACGTCCATCCAGTCTATGCATAAATTGCGTGCCACCGTACTCCGTTGCATGAGAAAATGAAAACGAAACCAAGCTCGAAAGTCTACTTCCTCTCCCTAGTCTCTCCTTCTGAATTCTTCGCAGCCACTCCCGTTGCTGTTCCTTTGCTCTCGTCTAGAGGCGGAAACTCCTTCAACACCTCGCCATTCGGTGTCTGCACGGCGGCTCCATCGGGCGAATTCTGCCATTTTGCCATGTCCTTCTTCAGCGCCTCGAGTTCCTTCTGAAACTTCTTCCCAAAAACTTCGATATAGTAATTGGCTCCATTATACGTGCTCCACAAGAACACAAAAGTAAGGAAGCCACCACTCGCCCAGCGACTCCAGAACCATATCGGGCAGGGGACCAGCGTGATGCATGCGTACGAGTACTGGATGAGCATGAAGGCGGGTTCCTGGAGGGCTTTGGGGAGCGAGAGGACGGCCTTGCCGATTGGTGTTTTGGCGTAGGATTTCAGGAGCCAGGTGAAGGAGGTTGGACGGCCGGCGGCAATCTTGTCGCGCCTACGCACGGTAATGAGGAAGTGGTAGGTGAGTTGCCAGATGCCGTAGGGGATGGTGGCCCAGAGGAGCATTTGCCTGAGGGTGTAATGGTGCGGTGAGTCGGGAGAGGAGGTGCGGATGTTGTAGATGGCGGGGAAATGTTGTTTTTGGTAGGCTGGATCGAAGAGGTGGACGATGCAGTGGAGCGTCACACAGGGCATGATGTGAATAAATAGACTACGCACGTCAGTGTGGATTGTGGATAGCGAGGCAAGGGATATGCATACCTGACGACCTTGTCCATGCTGTGGAAGACGAGGGAGTTGCGCCACATGACTATGGCAATGGCGTTGTTTCCAAAGGCCAAGCAGTATGTGCTGATGAAGAGACGCTTCGACTGCGGAAACACCCATATGGACAGCATCAAGAGGAAATTGACAAAGTAGCACAGATCGGCCAGAAAGTAGTGGTAGCCGATCTTGTGGTAGGTGTAGTATCGAATGGGCATGAAGTATAGGAGCTGGGCGCTGTACCAAAGAGGAAACCATTCGGGACGGCCGCCGACGAGGTATCCCGACACGAAAATGTTCATAACGGCAGCGATAAACGAGGCCTTTTCTCTAGCGGTGACGGCGGTGGTAGAGGCCCACTGCTTGTTTAGTCGGTCGACGGACTGACGCATACGCCGCTTGTACTTGTCGAGCTGTTCGCCCTCGCTGGGTATCCGGCGTCGCCACTCTTCCACCGCCCGGTCTCTGGTATTCATGCCCCGTGTTCGCGCGGCTTGCTTGATTTTCTCGGTCTGAGCCGAGATGGAGTTCTGGATCTTCTCGACGCGCTGCGACAGGGCGAAGTTTTCGATGAAGTCGAACATGGTGAGCTGCTCAACAGGCGGAAAGAAGGCGGCCTCTTCAGCGTCGGAGTCATCTTGGGCGATTGAACTCGTGGAGAAGGAGGTGGAGCGCGAGAGGCCAGGTCTCGGTGCAGTGGACGAGGCATCGCTCATCAGTGCAGAGCCAGCATGTGTGGAATCTCCCGTGGACGGCTGGCCTGACAAGTCTGATACACCTAGCTCTGGCTGGGACCTGGAATGTGACGGTGGCGGCTTCGAGGCGTCTTGATCAGCCATGGTGGGCGGCTCTTCGGGGACAGGGTGGAGGCGGGAATGTGTTCGGCGGTGGACGTGTCCTTTTGAGTATCGCCGAGGCGCAACTACAGTCATGGTCAGCTTCATGGAGGAGCGAAGGTATCCAGTCTATATGGAGGCGGCATGAATGTGGAGAGAGCGAGAGAGAGGAAGGGAGGAATGTGCATACAAACAGAGGGAAATGTATGGTTCTAGTAGTACCGGCCCCTCACAGCACACAAGAAGAAAGACGCGATAGCAATATTGAGAGGATGCAGGTGCAGATGGAGGTGCAGCCAGGAGAAGCGTGGTGGAGCGGCGTGCGGTGATTGGGAGATGACGGTTGTATGAGTAGGGCGAAAGGGTATCACGAGGATAGACTGGACGATATTAAACGGTAGACAGTGGACAGTAGAGAGCACACAAGAGTCGATATTTGCGGTGGGAGGTGATAGTTGATAATAGCAGAAAGGTCAGACTTGTTGTGGAGGAGTGTTGCATGTGCGTCACAGGCCGGGGTTATTAGCTCTAGTAATCACTTTTGGATCATTCTTGTACGGAATATCTACGGGGGGGGATGGCTTTGATGCCTCTTTGGGGGTCTACATGTCTACTCAAGTATATATGGGTGTCTATAGGGGCTATTAGGACTTCTTTGGGGGGTGTAGCTTGTATATATGAGGGGCTCATAGTCTGCTATTATAAAGTACTGCTACTTGTACTATCAGAGCGCTGCTACATCACGGGGAAATATGGCTTCTATGGGGGCCTCTTTGGGGGGTCTACATGTCTCTGTATAGGTATCTACAGGGGCTATTGGGACTTCTTTAGGGGTATACTCTGTAGATAGCTTGTACATACGAGGGGCCTATAGGCTGCTACTGCTGTTATCATGGCGCTGCTATGGCACAGGGAGATATAGCATCTATGAGGGGATGTAGCTTCAATATATGGGGGGCTGTTCGGGTCTCTTCGGGGTCCTCTCGGGGGGCCTACATACGGAGTACTTGGGTATTCATCTGCGGGCATCTTTGGGGGGTTGTTGGAGTTTTCATAGGAGGGTGTAGCTTATATATACGAGGGCCTTATGGGCTATTACTGCTCTGCTATCGGGGACTCTACGGTGTGCTGTTAGACGCCTGTAAGCAGTTTGCGGGTCGACGCGAAACAATCACGGCCATCAGCTAGTTTCCATCCGTCGCGTCGTCTCACCCCTCCGTATCGCCCTCCGCCGCCCACCTATCCACCCATTGCGCATCACAGCCCATTGCCGCCCGCCGTCACCGTCGCTGCTACCGCATCACCACCGCGACAATGGGCAAGCTCGTGCGCCTCGAGCTCTACAACTTCAAGACGTATCGTGGCCGCCATGTGTTGCCCTTTGGCGACTCGTGGTTTACGTCCATCATCGGCCCCAATGGCTCTGGCAAGTCCAACAGTATGGATGCCATCTCCTTCGTGCTGGGCATCAAGTCGGCCTCCCTGCGCTCACGCGATCTGCGCGAACTCGTCTACCGTGGCCGCGTCATTCAGACCAGCAAGACGGCCGTAGACGACGCGAATGGCAACGCTGATGCCGACGAAAACGGCGAGACCCAGGAAGACGACTCGCAAAAGGGCGACCCCAAGACCGCCTGGGTCGAGGCTGTCTTCTCCGACGACGCCGAACAGATCCACCGGTGGCGCCGCACCATCACCACCGCCGGCCAGAGCGAGTACCGCACCAATGGTCGCGTCGTCACCGCTCGCGCCTACAACGAGGCCCTCGAGGAACAGAGCATCCTCGTCAAGGCTCGCGCTTTCCTCATCCCCCAGGGTGAGGTCGAAGAGGTCGCCAAAAAGCCCCCCAAAGAAATCACGTACATGATCGAGCAAATTTCCGGCAGCCTGGAAAAGAAGGCAGACTATGAGAGGCTCAAGATCGAATCCGACGCCGCTGCCGAGGACAATTCGCAGTTTCTGCACCAGCGCCGCCAGATCAACGCCGAAATCAAGACCTACACCGAGCTGGAGGCCGAAGCAAAGGCCTTTGAGCGCAAAATTGTCGAGCGCGACGAGGCTAACGTGTCCCACATCATGTGGAAGCTCTACCATCACCAGCAGCTGATCCAGAAAGCCCGCGACAAGATCTCAAGCCACCAAGAAGAGCTAAAGGAGCACAAGCGCAGTGTCGAGCGATACCAGACAAAGGTCAACGAGACCACCCAGGCTGAGGCCAAGGTCAAGCGCGACATCGCAAAGACCAATCACAGCATCAATGCAAAGGCCAAGGAGATCGAGGATGCCCAGAACAGGCTCGTTCCCGTCGAGGAGAAGATTCGTCTCACCGAACAAGAGCTAGTCAAGCTGGATGAGAGGATTGCATCGCTGGAGAAGGAGCGGGACTCACAAGCAAGCGCTGTCAGCGATTTCGACAAGAAGCTGGCCCAAGTCAGGGTGGCAGAGGAGAAGTGGGAGGCCGAGCGTTCAGCCGCCGCACAGCAACAAGGCCGCGAGTTCTCGCCCCAGGATGAGCAAGAGTACAATCGCTTGCGCAGCGATGTCGCCAAACAGACGCACACCAGTCAGATCGAAATCGACAGACTCAGGCGCGAGGTCGGCACCGAGAGAGAACATGCCCGAAATCTGGAGCAAAAAGTTACTGGCTACCAGACAACCGTGGACCAGCTGAACAAGGACGTCACTCAACTTTCGGATCGTCTCAGGGATCGCAAGGCTCGTCTGAAAGATGTGCAAAAAGAGAGGGCCACGAAGAAGCAGGAGCTCAACAAGCTTCAGTCCGACCGGCAGCATATTCACAGGCAGTACACCGAGCTCAATCAAATGCTCCAGGAGAATCTGATCAAGCTCACAAACGCCGAGTCGGGTCGTCGCGAGACTAGGAGAGACCAGCGAACCCGCGAGGTCGTCAGCCAAATGAAGCGCATCTACGGGCCCGGCATCTACGGCCGTCTGAAGGACCTCATCAAGCCCAAGCAGAGAAAATACGATACCGCCGTTGGCACGCTAGTGGGTCGCAACATGGACGCGGTCATTGTGGACACCGACAAGAATGCCAGGGACTGTATTCAGTATTTGAAAGACCAGAAACTGTTCCAAATGACCATCATCCCTATTGATTCCGTCACCGTTTCCGCCATCAATCCAAATCTAAAAGGCCTCCACGAAGGCATGCGCCTCGGCATCGATTGTATCGATTACCCAGCTCACCTTGAGCGAGCTATTTCCTCCGTCTGCGGTGATGCTGTCATCTGCGACACTCTCAAGTTGGCTAGACATTTGCGATTTGAGCGAAATCCTCCGATCCAGCAAAAGGCTGTCACACTCGACGGTAGTGTCATTTCTCGGAGTAGCAATATGACCGGTGGTACTATGCAAGGCTCCAACAACCAGCAACAACAGTGGGGTGACCAAGATATCGAGGCGCTCCAGCACAAAGTTGATAATGTTAAATCACAGCTTGCTGCTCTGCCAAAGCTGGACGCGAGGCACCGAGAGGAGGATCAGCTACAGGGTGAAATCACCGATCTGGATGAGCAGTTGCGCCGCTTACAAGAGGAAATCACAACGCTAGATCGCAACGTCAACAGCAAGAAGAAAGAGCTCGATTACGACAGTAACATTCTTAGGCAAGAAAAGCCCAAGTTGAACGAGGCTACACAGCGCCTACGTAATAAGGAGCAGGATCTTGAGAGCACACAGAGCGCCGTCAACCAAGTGGCTGATCAAGTATTTGCTGCTTTCTGTCAGCGCCTCGGCTATGCTTCCATTCGTGACTACGAAGCACAGCAGGGCACAGCTCAGCAGGAAGCTGCTGAGAAGCGCCTTTCGTTCAGAAAACAGCGCAGCACACTGGAGAACATGAAGTCGAACGTTCAGCAGCGACTCAATGCCCTTGAAGAACGCCTTAAGAGCGCGGAAGAAAAGCGTGGCCGGAATCAGAAGTCTTTGGAAAGTCATCAGGCCGAGCAAGAAGAACTACAAAACTCCATCGATGTACTTAAAGCTGAGCTTGAGACTCTGCAAGAGAGGCTGTCCCAACTTGAAGAGGCAAAGAACGATCGTACTGCCAAGGTCAAGGAAGCACGTCGAAAGCTTGACGCACGTAACGACAAGGTCAAGAACGTTCTAAAAGACGTCGATGAACAAGAGCAGGTCATCAAAAGTAGGGCTGCTGAACGTTATAACCTACTCAAGAAATGCCGTCTCGATGAGATCAAGATCCCATTGACGGCAGATTCCGCACCTTTGAACTCGTTGCCGATGACAGATGTTGCTCGCCAAGATCCGGATGAGATGGATATTGACCAGCCCGAAGCTACGCAGATTGAGCAACCCAACGTCGACGACTACGGTATCGAACCAGACTTCGAGAAACTGGACGAAGAGCTTCGCATCGAGCTCGATGAGATCCTTGAGCAGGAAGACGCCGAGGATGATCAACTGCAGACCCGGGCCGCAACCTCCCTCAAAGAAGCCGAAATGAAGCTCACAGAAACCATCGCCTCCCTTGACGCTGAAATCAGCAAAGCAAACCCCAACATGAAAGCCGGCGAGCGCCTCGTTGTCGCCAAAGAAAAACTTGAACAAATCGAAACAAGCTTCACCACAGCCCGCAAACGCGCCTTGGAAGCCAAGCAGAAATTCGAAGAAGTCAAAGAAAAACGTACTGAGCTCTTCATGAAAGCTTACGATCACATCCACGACAATATCCTCGAAGTTTACCAGAAACTCACAGAATCGGAACAATTCCCCCTTGGCGGCACCGCCTATCTCGATCTCGAAGATAGCACCGAACCCTATCTCGCAGGCGTGAAATATCACGCCATGCCACCTCTCAAGCGTTTCCGCGACATGGAACACCTTTCCGGAGGCGAGCGAACCATTGCTGCTCTAGCGCTCATCTTTGCAATCCATTCATACCAGCCTTCTCCCTTCTTCGTCCTGGACGAAGTCGATGCCGCGCTGGATAATGTGAATGTGGGAAGGGTGGCTAGGTATATCACGCGGAACAAGGGAGAGGGCATGCAGTTTATCGTGATCACACATAAGGCTGGATTGTTCCAGGAGAGCGATACGTTGGTGGGGATAATGCGGGATCAAAGCAAGATGAGTAGTAAGGCTATTAGTTTGGATGTAAGTTTTCCTGTTGCGACGTGTGTTGGGATGATGTCTAACTTGTGTGCAGTTAAGGAAATATCAATGAGTGGTAGGATAGTGGGGTGCGGAGTGGAGTGGAGTTTACTACTCGATTCGTTCATATACCGGTATCCTCCCCGCTTTCCCTGTCCCTGTGACATCGAGTGGATGGGAAACAGACCTTCGCGAAATGTACGTTACGCCTATGTGTTTTCTCGGCCGAACTAGCTCGGCCCATAGAAAGCGGGTATATAGCTTCAGCCTTTTTGTTCGCGTCCTCGTTTGTCCCTTGTCCGTAGAGAGGGGAATGGTAGGGTGTAAAAATAGCCTCATGTGAAAAGCGAATACCAAGCCCATCCATCCATCCACCTCTGTAGTAAACGATTTTTCGTAAACAGAAATTTTGTGTGTTCTATGCCGGACCCTGATAGCTATTGACTTTATTGGATTTTGGACAGAGACACCACCAACGTGCAAGGATAACTTGCTGAGAAAGGATGTTGATCTTGACTTTATAGACAGGGAAGATTGTACTAGTGATGAGGGAAGTTACCAGTGGGCCGGAGTTTACGGTCAAATGTCCGCGTTGGTGCAAAAGCCAATGAATAGGGAGAAGGAGAATTGTGAGCGTCGTGAGAGACAGATTTGTTCCCTACGATCGTGTTCCATGATTACCATATTCGAAGGCGTGCGGGTCTGCCTGGCCTAGTACGTTCGGCCCGGCGCAGGGGTAGATAGAGAGTATGAGCTAGTTGCCAAAGCGGTTAGACAAAAAAGCTTAATTCATACAACTCCTCGTCTTGTGTACCGATAACTTTCGTGTATCGACGACTCAGGAACTCTGTGCCCCTTCGCTAAGTTACTGGCTTGGCCGCCTGAAGCTTATTTCAGGGACATATTACTTGCAATGGAGCTCATCGCTTTAATCAAGCCTCATAACGCCGTGCTTCGAGAAGGCGCCTCTTTTATCGGTTTGCTTCCTTTTGCTACTTTGCTTGGCCTGATTCGTTCTGCGATAGTGGCGTATATCAGCTTCTTCACGACTCGGAGGAATCGCTTTGGCTTCCAATGGCGTCATTTTGACCATGTCATGCATGCTCACTGCACGTACTCTTCTTACGAGTACGAAAAGACGTGGACCCGACGGCGTCAGTACTTGTAATCCGCTACGATATGCATCTCAAGGTTTGCACTATCATCAGTTCCCTAAGAATCCGCCTCACGCTTACTTGTCGCGACGCTCGGCTCACACCTCATTTCCCCACTACGTTTCCTCCCCAACCCCTGTACGTGGGTCTTCAATTTACCGGATCATGAAAGTTTATGGCATGGTTTCGAACCCGACTCGCTCTCGTTTTCTAGAGCCACCTGACTCCTGCGTCCAACCGTTTCAAGCCGCTTTATTTAGCCTCGCATTGTCCCTGCTCTGTGAGATCATTCTGGGCTTCTTTGCAATCTTGTAAAGTCGGCATGTTCACGATTCTGCGGCCGCTGTGCGACATCTTCAAGTCCGTCCATGAATAGGTACTATTGTGTCGCTTCTTACTCACAGTTTCTCAGTTACGTCTTTTCGATTCATTCTCTACTTACCGTCATTCAGTTGCATACCTTTCCCTGGCTAGTTCGCTTACGTAGTATCAAATGTTGTTTCTTATTTTTGCGAGTCCTTAGAATTGTCAACGAAACTAGCAGTGTGCCCCCGCCCCGGATCAGGATCATTGATAAGCTTTCGCATCTCGTCAAAATCGATCATCCGGACAACCATCGCCTTCCCATCATTATCGGAGACATCAGCGGGGGGTTTGGTGATCCTCGAGCGGTATGGAAGATCGAGTCCAATATGCCTCTCGTAATATAATCGGACAATTGACGCCCTCTGAGCTTCTCAAGGCTCGTCTTTTGATAGATCAAGCTATCAGCAATCGGCAATCGACGAGAGATGAGATCCTAGGAAACAGCGCGAGACGTTTTATACATGATCGTATGTGTTTCTCAGCCCACATGTATACTGAAACATCCTCATATAGCCAAACAGATTATCATATACCCGAATGCAACCTCACTACGTACTCATCGACTGCTTGGACGCCCAATGGCCCGCTAACAGGCCGTCAAAATGAAGTCCGCAAGCCTAAGCTTACTGAGCCGCCGCAACACCTGGATGAATCAGACCAGCCAATCCTCTTCTGCACATTTTGCGCCGAGATGGGAAGAACGAAAACGTTTCATGGAAAACATGCCCTGAACATTCATGAAAGAAGATATCACCTTGATAATACGGATTTACAGTGGCGCTGCGACTATGAGTTCTGCACGTCCCTCGTCTTTAACAATAGCCATGCTTTGATGGACCATATTGTACAGCGACATCCTGAAGAGAGGTATGTGCCGCATCCCGTTCAATCGACACGTTTGTATGGATGTGGATTCAGGGGATGTCGCCATGTCAGCGCTACCTGGAACGATCGTTCTGATCACGTTGCTCACTGTGGTCAAAATCCTGCCTCTTGGGACTTCAGTCAGACGATCCGTAACTTGCTCGAGCATGAGAGGTACGCACGGATCTGGGCTGATGTTCGCGGATTATCTGGCTCCAATCAAAATATGTCGCTGTCCGAAATGGTGTGGGATACGGAGACTACTCGACAACAGAGACGGATGCTGGAAAATGTCGAGTTTTGGTCGGAACAGCATATGAGGGATTTTCTTCAGTGTCTGTTTCAAGCTGGGAATCCCGTCTCGGTCTCCGCCGTTGTGACAATCTCCTGCGAACCATTGACAAGTGTGGCAAAACATGATAGTTCATGTATCCCCGATTTGCTCGACTCGCACTCACATCAGCATGACTCCATGATCTCTGGGCTGGATCAACATTCGATGCTCCTCATAGATACCTACAAAAAACCTCCGCTCAACACGTTTGATCACGCCAGGAATCCCACTCCCCCCGATCAACTCAACCCTCCAATTCAGCCCGGTTCCAATGAGCAGTCCGGTCCTCCCAACGCAGTCGCAAATCTCGATCAAACCATAGCCAAAGATGCTAGTTCCCTCGAAAACTACACCACAACCCAATCATGCCCGCCCTACCACCAAATTTCATTTCCCAGCAAACCCCAGGATTCCCACCAACCATTCAAAACCGATCGCATCAAGGATCCCAGCCAACCCATCTACCCAGAACCCTTAAACCGAACCTACGTCTACGAAAAAGCCACCCTCCACCCCCATTACGCCAACCCATCCACAAAAGACCACCCCTTCGACAAAAGCCCCTACCCAAACCCCACCCACCAACCACCACCATCCAACAAAACCATCCCCCACAACCCCCCTCAAACCTACTCCCCCATCCAAGACGACTGGTTCCTAAGCCAAGACTACACCCCCTACACCCCCGCCCCCGCCTTCCAAGACCACCCACCCACCCACCCCACCACCGACTCCCGACCCCCCTCCTACACATCCAACGCCCCAACGCCCTCCTCCCCCCCAGCCACCCAGCCCCAAAACCCCCACCCCGCCTCCAAAGCCTCCATGATGCGCAAGCTCAAAAAAAACATGGATTCCTTCCTCGCTAAGTTTTGGTCCCAACCTGCTGATGTGGAGTCCATGGAGCCATCGCCGGACCCGTCTCGATCTATCTATGTTGAACCCCGAATGCGGGAACCGAATTCGTGATCGCGTTTTGAAGGTTGGGTGCGGAGATTGTGGGGTTGGTTTCTAGACGCTTGGTTTAGATTTGGGTGGCTTGGGGTGGATTTGGGCTTTAACTACTTGGTGGTGGGGGGATGTTCTTGATGGTTGGAATGGGGGGGGGGTTGCGTTGGCGCTTGGGGGGGGGGGGGGGGGTTGGAACGATGTAATGATTTATCGGACTTGGGACGCTTAATGAGAGGATTTGGGGTGCTTGTGGTAGTATTGATGGGATCGATGGGGTTGGTATCCAGCTCCTTTCCTTCTCTTTCCTTGCGCCGCTTTGGCTTGGGTGCGGGACGCTTTGTTGCTATGGTTAATGATAATGCAGATGGGATGTGTGAAAATAATGGGGCTTGGATGTTCTGCTTGGGGGTTGGTGGTGGCTAACGTTGGAATCGGGAGAAGGGAAGGAGGTCTAAAATAGACATGTATGTGAGGACTAATGAGGGTTTTTTCTTTTAAAACGAAGCAGATGGGTAATTACGTATATATAAAGGTACGTATGTAGATGTTATGATAAAGAAGTCTAAAATTTGGTTTGTTTCTGCTGTATGTATATATCTTGACACAATTTACAAACAAAGGAAGCGAATATAGACAGAACTACCTACTTTAATTCAGAGTATCACTCACCTCTTGTATTCGATTTCGCCATGGATTTCGACAAGAACTGCGGATTGGACACTGTGGTTTTGGGGTATTATAGGATACTATCTATACATGGCATTCTGGACGGAGGCTCAGCATGTCAGCGTAGGGAGGTCCATGTCGAATGTTTGGGAAATCCGGCATGGGGTTATCGACGAAGAGTCTAGAATATGCTCTCATTGCAACATGTAGGGATTTGGGAGAGTTTGTAGCATTTCTATACCTGCCGAATGGTCAGGGAGTTGATTCGTGTGAGGCATTGAGGCAAAGTAACAGGGTCGATGGTGATTGACGTGTCTCTAAAGAACCCTGTGTGCCGTTGAAAGCAAGGAAATGGTGACAAATATCTTCTACTTTGGATATGGCTCGCTGGCCACGTGGATTCACGGCGGTCGAAGAGATCCACCATTTCACTCATTTGCCGTGCCGATCATGAGACGATTGATTCACGAGCAAAATTTCTCACCCTATGCCTACCTTTACAATAGAGAATACCAACGAAGCGTCGAGTCCTTGGCTGCTGGCTTTAAGTCTACCTCCCCCTTTGTGAAGCTCCTAGTGCTGTCAACAGTCCCTGCACTGTTCTCACTCCCGCTAAACCAAACCGTCTTCGGTAGATATTGGTAGATTTGGTATTGGAGGTTCCATATCCGTCGATTTCCTTCGTGAACGATTTCTGGATCCGAAGCTCGAGGCAACTGTATTCGGTGACGATAGGGAGACGAATGGGTTCGAGAAGACCAACGCCGAATGAAAATGTGTTGGGGATAGTAGAAGCGTGCGGCGATCTTAGCAGGTGTGTGGAGGATCCTGGTCTCTGTAGCAAAGCTTAATGGGTAGATGAGACGTTTCCTCTCTAGAGAGGGATCAATGATTAGGGCGTCATGAGTATGAGCCCAATCATCTACTGGTCGATGTAGCCGAATCAATTTGGCGTCCCTACCACCATAGTCCTTTTCCGCTTTGCTTATTCATAAGTCAGCCTTGTTTCTACTGTCCCAAAATCTCTGGGATCCTTCGGAGGGCCGTAGAACTTCCCAAGCTCTACAGAGTGCATCAGTGCACCCACACGGGCGACTCTATAGCTCTGCAGGGTATTCAGTCTCCTGCTTGCCGTACTGCTCTGTTCCAAACAGATGTAGTGCTGCTGATGTCACCAGCTGGCCGACTGCCTCACAGAGTCATTGTGCGCTTGTTCTGGAAGAGACCTGTAGAAGACCGTGTTTTGGGTGCCGGCGGAACAGGCACACCACCGCTCGTATGGACGCGTCTGTGGGGTGTGCGGAGCATGGCGTGTTGTTGGGCTTTCGAGCTAGCTGTTGCAGCTCATCTTCATCGCAAGGGATTCGCATCGGAGCGTTGGTATGGCGGCTAGGGCTTATAAGCATTGCGGGCAGGCTGAGTACGGTGTTGTTGAGGGGTCTTCTGGCTTTGTTGAGAGAGCCTCTGGCGTGGCGAGCTGACGTGTTTGGCCCAGGCCAGGTATTGGCATACGAGGATCAACTTCCAATCTCAAGGCAGCTCCTTATACTTGTATGTGATAAAAGGCTGTCTCTACCTCATCAGGACTCTGTGACGGTGAATATCAGTATCTTCAGCCCCTCTGCACGCTGTTGCGTGGGTGCAGATGAGGTAAAAGCGAGGCGTGGGTAGCAAAAATAGGGCTCTCATAACGACGAGCTCTGGACTCGAACTTGCGTCCTTCAAAGCCAAACAAGCACGTAGCTTTCGAGACAAAGAACCAGGCAAGCGTAAATACCGCTGGGCCAATGTGTCTGTCTCCAAAAAACAAAAAGGAAAGGAAAAAAAGTGTTCGGTTCGGCGGTCGGTCGGATCGGAAACCTGTACACAGCGGATAAGTTAGCTGAGTTCTCAAATGTGCCTCCACGAGTACCTTGCCAGGGTACTCGCTTCGAACACGATATGTTTTGAACTTAAATAATATATATAGGGCGATAACTGTTGGGAGGCGGGGTACTAAGTAAAATTGGTGACACTGTGTGCGGTGAGGGGTCGCACCGCTTAAGGCAGCCGCGTGTAGTGAGTGCGTTTACACTTAAGGACTTGCTTTTTCATTTGATTGGGTGCCACGACAACGACATCCGGAGACCACAGGAGGTTATGACGATGTATGTTGATGGGCAGTACATCCTGCAAGGCCAGTCGTTGCAGTCCTATCACAAAGGATGCTCGCAGTGGCCGCTTTATACTTTGTTATTCCTTTTGATCGAGCTGATTGAGAAGATGCATTGAAAATCGCGTAATCGAACGGGACCTTTAAGAAACCCTTGTGTACACACACATCAAAGCCTCTGAAACCAGATGGGACGACGGTATCTGAGGAAGCGTCGGTAGGTAGACTCGATGGAATTGACGGGACTTCGGAGGGCGAATAATGTAACCGAAAACTGTTTGATTTTATGACATTCCTCTGTATTGGTTTTCCGATTCAAGTTTTCGTGGTCTGAATGTAAGAATCAGCCAGCCGTGATATTTTTGCGAGTACTGTGTCATCAGGGGTAGGGTGTCTCCTAAATATGTTCGAAGTAATGTAGTGGTAAACGTAGCGTCAGAAAAGTATCGGCGACTCATCCTGTTGCTATACTTAGCAGAATCTAGAGTATTAAACTGAACGATCCCGCTGAGGAATCGTATGATGGATCCAAGTCGGCAAGGCTGCAGAATATGTTTGCCCTGCTGGTTGATCGAGCCATAATTTTAGAAAAGGAGTGAATCCAATGAAGGACACTTGAACACATTATTCTAGCTGCAGAAGGGCAGAATCCGAATCAATGGCTTTTGAAATAAGGGGTGCAGCAAAGCTTGAAAAAATTCTATCAGGCCTTCGTTCGCTCGTTTATCCAAGATAATCTTGGTCGGTGATTTGACGAGACCGTCATTTGCCGCATACTCTTCTCATCAGGGGCCGCGAGACAGTATGGAAGATAACTATCCTTGTCATATTTTAACCATCTTGGCTCCCAGCTCGTTGAGTGCACGTTTTTCAATAAGATGGCCGTTCAAGGAGTCTTGTGGAAGAGCCAACAAGTATCCAGCTCAATATCACGCACACATCTTCAATGATGGGCATTTCAAGATGGTTTAATCGTGAAAGAGAGATAAATCCGTTTTTCTCTGCGCATCTTCGAAGGCAAAAAAAAACTCCTTTGCGTTCTCAACCTTTTGAATCCAGTATCGGACTTTATAGAGCTAGATGGCATCCGAACTTGGGGCTCGAAACTCACAAATTCGACCAAGTGCCTGCATTGTGTCGATAATATCTAACAGACCTACTTGATCCGAAGCTTTGCCAAACGAAACACATATCGCTGGCTGGCGCCTGGTCTACTTTCATGTGTTGCTGACGGCGAGAGCAAAACAAAAGGCAGCGAAACGCGTAGTCCTGGGATCGACCCAGCGCTCTAAAAACGGGGTAAAAATCATCAAAAAAAGTATTTCGGGCTGGGTCGCTCGGGAGGACCGTTGGGCCAGGGAACCTGTATATTGTTCGTCAGCATGTTTCTCACACGAAAATAAGCGGCATAAACGTATACATATAGGCATAAAACAAGAAGTTTTGTGTTTATGGGTACGTACCGGGAGTGTGGTGTGAAGGCAGATTGTGAGAGCAAACGGCAAGAGGGACGGTCACTGCAACACCTCTACTGTGCACCATCATCGACTGCATGCTACACGCGGGATGAGTAGTGCATGTAGCTCAGTTCGACTTGGGTTCATCATCGTTGCGTTGAAGGCAGCACTTAAAGACCTTCGAGACAACTTCATAAAGCAGCCTCCAATTTACACATGTTTGTTTGAAAACCTGCGTGCCCTCCAAGGGACTTTAACGCGTCTGTTCAAGGCTTTCGAATGTAGTCTGCGTGTCTGGACCGCAATGCCGTCACCTCTGACCTTGATATTCAAGTCTCTCATATCAAAGGATTACTCGGCAGCAAGACGGAGCAGTATAATTCATAGGGATCCTTATGTGTGACTACAGGGCTCGTCCTGTGTTGCTTGAACTCGTGTTTGGATTCGCATTGTTCGCATCTCAAGCTGCACTTTACTGTGTGCAGCGAGATAGCGATTTCCAGGACTTCACGAGGGTTTCATCCCGGCTTTTCCGAACGCTTTCGAGGCAATGGGCGGGGTCAAAGGTCGGGTCTTGGCGCTCTGCCGGAGAGTCTTGTTGATCTTTTTGTCGAGCTCCCAACTCCACCAAACTCATCCAGCAGCCAACCGTCCCACCACAACACCACCACCGCTTCATCTCTTGACGGAGTATGCGAACGTCGCCAGTGGCTGTCTGCTTTCGTTTTTCAATAGCAGATTTCCTTCACAACGCACTAGGCTGTGCTGCGAGCGAGTTGTGTCGTGCTACCAATCGTGGGCGGGCTTCTCCACTCTCGCCCGCAACCACTAGCACTACAAGACCGTCTCTTTTCCGTCGCCTTACAGGACTTGGAGGTTTTCGGTGGCTTTCCGACTCTTCGATAACGGCATTTATCTATGATGCGCCCAATCGAACTGCCTGCTACGACGGGTCGCTGATCTGAGCGGGCGCCCTTGACCTTCCGCTATCACGACAACTGATCGTATGCAGGCTTTGCTAAGAAGGTCCTGGTGTACAACACAATCCTATGAGCTGACTTGCTATGCACAGGACAGGGGTGCCGTGCATACTTGACGGTGCTTTGCAGAAAACATGACGGGCTGAGAACCTTCCCACACTTTCCACATAACTTGCACGCCCAAGACATACCGAACCAAACACGAAAATCTGGGTATGGCGGTCCCGGGGAACGATAATTTCTTTGCAAGGACCCATAGAGAGGAGGCACGCACAAGGTGAAGCAAGTCGACCGAAGGGACTCTGAAGGATTGTTGGCAAGGACGCACGCAAAAGCCTGCCAAGCCAACTCCCGTCTAGAAAGCTCCTCGACACATGATGAAGAGTTAGGACCCATAGGACATTGCCAACTTCTTTTTAACACTGTGGTTTATCTTCCCTCAGATGAACCCGCAGTGTGCCGGGAAGGCAGAAAGTAGGGGCTGATGCGTTGTGCGCTCGGGATTCAGGATCATTGCGAGTGGTGGCATGGAATTAGGCTAGAATGAAGTCGCCTTCAAAACAATCGCATACCACGAGAACCGTGACATATGTGATGCCTTGAAGTAGTGTTGAGTAGTCCAAATGGCATTATGGCGATGAAGTGATGTCCGAGTTGAGTTGAGACTAATCAACGCCCCTTTCGGATGATTTGTGGAGCCCCGGGTCGGTATCTTCCTTCTCCGTCCCAGCGTTGTTCGAACTTCCCATCGCCACCGCGTGCTCGCTCCCATCAAGAATTCAGCTTTGCTGAAGAGATGGCACGCCTCTACTACCTCAAATTTGTGCTCTCATCATCACAAGTGTATTGCAAGCCACAGAAATAGCCGCAAAGGCAGCACAACCGACCCTGGCAGCAGAGTTTGCCCGCTGGCATCGCCATGTGTGGAGCGTACCTTGGGCAAAATCATGGCAGGATTTTGGTTCTATGGTCTCTAAAGACTCTAGTTTTGGCCTCGATTTACTCACTACCCCTGAGATCGTGGATCGGTCTCAATTAATCGGGAGTTGCACAATTTTGGGTTTCATGCTGATGCAACATCTGTAGATGCCATTTGCACGGGATTACGGCTTCTAGCTTGCTTAGGTGTGAGCGGGATTTTGCTCTAGACCTTTGGAGAAACTTGGGAGAAGTTCGGAAGCACAGGGAGAGAGCGTTGTGCGAATTACTGCACGGCAAGTATTCTCCCTGGGTATAATAACCGCGCGTGACAGATCTCGTTGTCGCCGGTTCAATTCTAGCAACTCACCGCAGTGTGACAGGCATTGCATGGCCCTCTTGGGGTGGTGTGTGCGGTTTTAATTTACCGTAGTCACCGACCTTCGTCGTTCTGCACAGCGGGGCCAACCACCCCAGTGTTATAGGAGCTCAATTCACGAAGCTCTGCTAGGGAGACATGGGCTACGACGTAGACACCTATCTCATAGTCTCAAATCGTGTCTCTTCTGTCTATCTGCAGCATTTTGCGAGGCGTTGGAAGGGAGGGGCGGCTTCATGCCCGTCTGCCTTCACCCTTGAGTTTGGGTATAGCGAGCACCACAACACCCACGCCGTAGCGGAGCGGGAGTAGCTGGCCCTGCGAGACAAGAGCGACCCGCCATTATTGACGAGGACCCTCGAGTTGATGGCTATTGCTTTCCTATCCTCTGCAGGGCTTCTCGTGAGGTTTTCCGAGGGCGGGGTGGTGGTGCGGCTTCGTGAGAGCCTGCTCTCACCCCCTCCCCTGTGAGCCCAGGAACAACACCACCCACCAGCACCGCGATAGAAGGTTTGATGCGGTACAAGGGGTAAGAAGAGCTCAATATTACGATGGGAATCTCGGCAGCTGCTCAAAATAGCCTCCATGTCCCCTATACAGCTCGTCGTGAGGCGTCGGAGATGGCGCGGCCCCAGAGTTGTCTGGCGGCTGCAGCTCACGACTCTCACAATAACGCCCACACGACAGTTAAGGGCTGTCAGGGAGCATTTTTTTAGAGAGTGCTGTCCGCTATGCTGATCTTCGTAACAGACTATCTCGCCCTTGCGGTCCTCCTCGCCGTACAGCTCGTCGCAAGGTGCTGCACGAGGGACAGCTCTTCGACGACCGCGAATCTCACCACAACAACACCCGCTTCACGAGCGAGCGGATAATGAGGCATTGCAAGAAAAGCAATAGTCGCTATAATGATGGCTGCTATAGGGACTTTGGACAGTCGCATCTTCTATCTGTGCAGCTCGCCACGACGAAGGGCTCGGTCGCTACCGACGATGCGAGATTCAGCACCCTCATTATCCATTCAATGCCTACACAATAACACCCGTATTACAGAGAAGGTAATACGAGCGACTGGAAGGATTTCTCGCGAGAGTCAGGACATGACGCCATGCGGCTAGTCAGCGTTCTTTGCGAACAAGGCGTCCTCTGTCCGGCTCATGGTGGGGTCTTGAGAGCGGGAAGAACGCTATATCCTTGGCCAGCATCCATGTGTGATGGTCTCAGCGGAAGATCGTTTTGTTTCTAAGGCGAGTGGAGCCCCTGAGTGTACTTTGTACTGACAAGCACCTAGTCAACCTTCGCTCCGAAACGCTTCAGATGTGCTCTGCTGCAGTCGTTGCGCTTTTAACATTCTGCGAACGAACGACCGCACGAACGTGTACGATACCTCGAATGATGCCGCCGGACAATACCCCGTACCCATACTAGAGGGATACGAATCCTTGATAGGGCATACACAATGCATGGATAATAGGATTGACTTTGGATGGACGCCATCTAAGCCGTCTACCCAAGCTGTTCGAACAAGGGGCTCCACGAATGTGCGGAAATGATCGAACACCAAGGTCGTTTATTGCATTCCGCTGGAAAGAAGGTCACACATTGTGAATGCTTCTGTGATCTATATCGGATATCAGGCCATGCTAGCTTATGGCAGAAGCGGCAGGGAAGAGAAGAATTTAAGATATGCACACTGGGTGTACGGCTAGCTTTGGAGAAGCTGATAGTACGTGGAGCGAAGAATGCTTTGTCAAATGTGTTTGTTGCTTATCCGAATAACCCAGGAGCGTCCAAGGACTCGTTGAATGCATCGCATGGTCGAACCTTTCTTGGTAGGTGTCATGGAAAGGTCGGTGTGGAAGCGATAAAAGAAAGAGCTATTATAGGTGCTGGGATCGTGAAACCCTGCGATAGAACAACGGACTCGGGTGATTTCTCTATCGACCAACACCTTTAAAGGAATGAGCCATGACATATACTGGACTTGCCGAACTTGGATCAAGGCGTTATAGGAGTTGGGTTCATGATTATGCAGGGCACCTGGCATTCGATCGGTCCCCCGGATAAGACTCCATCTCCGAAATTGGCGTTCACTGCACAAGAGATCGGTGCGAAGTTGCGTTTGATCGTAACAGTATCCATGGAAAACCGGACGGCATGCTTAGGAGCATCTGAAGACCACTTTCCCAACCAGAGATCATTCCTCAGCACCACCAAGGCTCCTAGGGTCCGGGATCGTTAGCTCCAGGATGATGTTTTCCATAATTATCTCTTTTTGTTCCGGAGCGTTTACCAAAACTATCTCTTAAGTCCGAGCTATGCACGGGAACAACCTCTTCCAATCCGGGATCAGTCACCAAAACTATCTCTTAAGCACGAGCTGCGTATGAGAACAGCCTCTTCCAACTCAATACTGGTCACCAAAATTATCTCTTACGCTCGTATTTTACCCTAGACTATCTCTTACATGTTTGAATGGGGCACCTGAACCCAAAGATATGCTCCATCCATGGGAAATATTACGGCCAATATTCCAAGAGGTAGAGGTGACTGACTATTATCGCAATTCCGATGTCACCGTGCACATGCGACGCGAATGTTCGAAAAATTTCCCAAGGCCACGAAGCATCATTAATAACAAGACATCGATTGCCTTCGTTGTTCTGGCGTCATCGGTTTTCATGAGGAACTTTCGCACTGCTTAGTAGTCCGGTAGCAAATGCTTCAAGAAGATGGTTTCGGCTTAATGTCCCAGATGATATGCGAGACCTCTGCCTAGTATGTTATTTCATCTTCAAGATCGGACACACTTCGACGCCCTGCGGTGTGCCATCCTCGTTATCGGGCTTTGCCAGTTTCGAATTTACGTTCATCGTTCGACTTCCACTTGGCGATGTTGAGAGTCGCCTTTGCCATATTTCGGCAAAGTCCTTTTTCGTTGGCCATGCAATCTCGCTATCTTCTCCGTCGTACTTCGCCGTGGTACTTCTTCATGATACTTCATCATGATACTTCGTCATGACACTTCGTCATGATACTTCGTCATGATACTTCGTCATGGTGAATGATATTCTTTCAAGGCACGTGGTATTCCTCCAAGGCACATGGTACTTCTCCGTGGCCCTTTTCCATGGTTTGGTGGAATGGATTCGGATGGCTGCAAACATTTCCGCCAAGGCAGATGTCTATCGGTCGGTCGCATCCAAAGTCTCCATGTTTTCCTCGAGAAAGCAATACTCTGGCCTGCGACTTGAACCCTTGTATCCCGGACTCGGAGAATGATTTTACATCAATGCCCCTCCGCCAGTGTGTCATGGCTCTGAGCAGGTCTTGCATCAGCATATTGATCCTGGATGAAGTTGCTCTTCCCACGTCTCCCCCCGTTGGAACAGGCTGTATCATCATACCATCGTATCGTATCCCAATGCCATGGTGCATCGGGTGCGATTGTATAGACGTTGTACGGGGTACAATCGTATAGTTGGTGCTTGGGGGCGGTGTTTCGTCGAGGATCCCGTTGCGCGCCATCGAGGATGCAGCCCGTTGTGTGGGGTCGGGGGTGTAGACTCTGCGATAGCCTATACCAAAGGTTATCCTGGTCTCAGCACAAGTCATATGAATGTTGGTGAGGGTCATCTTACGCTTACAAGTATCGCAGTCATCAGCACTACTGCCTTTTGGTCGTGTGTTGACATTTACAGCTGGTCACGTGTAGGGGTCGCGGGGGTAGGTCTGAGGTTGAGGACAACCTGGAGGCCCGCGACGCCGGACGCGTGTGCTCAATGAACGCAGGCTCACGTATGAGCTCTTGCGACAGCAAATATTGTGTCCATCGAGTTCTCCATCTATTGTATTGTCCGAGTCGTCGTCGGCGGTCGAGAGAGGGTGGGAGATCGCAGTCGTCGAGGACGGCGGCGTCGCAACACCAAAAGCTACAACACCACAACCATTAGCTCGATCGATACCAATCTTGGAGACGGAGATCTTACTGTATACATGATCGTCGTCCCCAAGCTGCTATTTTTTATTCGAAAGGTTGCGGCTGTGGTGGTCGGTCGAGTATCTGTGATCGCGGGGGTTGCGGAGAAGGTGAGGCAGAAAGGCAACACGCTACGGTCGCTGCTCTCAACGCAGAACCCCATACCTAGCATCAAAATGAAGCTGAAGATGACGCAGAGCTGAACGAGCGCCATCTAATGACACTGCTCTCGTCGGCTTACGCCTCAGCATCTGTCTGTTATCGTGGGTTGGGAGGGGGATGGGGGGAAGGCGGAGGCCGACAGACGGGCAAACAGGGGCATCCCTCTCACCCTCAACACCGTAGAAACTGTACGGTCGCGATAATGAGAGAGAGGCGACGTGCACGAGAATTACGAGAAGCGCGACAAGGACAGAGACAACAGCATCACTGGCAATAGGGGGCGATGAGAAGCCTGAGCCGTGGCGCCGTCTGGGTTGTTAAAACAACAACAACCACAAAAAAAGGTAGGATCGAGGAGGGGCCACTACAATCGATACTGTCACCGTTTCTATCATTGCAGACTCGCTACCTGAGCTGCACAATGCGTTTGTGCTTGACTCTTGTTCTTTCAGTTTGGCTTTTGGTCTATTCGATTCATAAAGGATCCATTTCTACACCAGCTCAATGGGGGTTTCTACCAGCTTATGACGCTCTAGAAGGCGGTATCGCCTGTCTGCTCTGCAAGGACAGAAATGACGCAGCCATTCTCACCCTGAAGGCTTGAGGAGCTAGCGACACCAGGCTTCTTCATGATAGCCGCTGCACTTTACTTTAGAATCACAGAGCACGACCACAGCACCTCAATGGGTGATGGGATAGAGAGGCAGCGCGCGCGCTTCTCCCGCACCACCGCACCACCGCATCGCCGCCCCAGTCGAGTCCGAGTAAAGGACGTTTTGTATAGATCTCGACCCCAAACCTTCGTCCATCTACCGGTGCTATTCTCACACCCACGCGCATATACTCAAACAACGCTTGACAGGACGAGTAGATTGTACAGAGAAGATATTGGGATCTGAGCGGTAAGAACATACTCTAGCTCCTCAACAATATACGTAGGAAACGGCTGGAGCAAGACCCGTATCTTCACTCCTCCCTTCGATACGATTACGAAAATAGAGACAATCTAGATACACCAAGTTGACTGAACACTGCCGTACTGCATCTTCAACACCAGGAATTAGAAGATCAAGCGCCGCACTCGATCTATGTATTTTTCAGCAATTCAGTCTGGATGTCAGTTTCTCTTTCACCGGCACTTGCTCTCCTTAGTACTACAACCTTCCCTGACTTACAGAAAGGTACTTTCAGCCGCATACATGGCTCCGAATCTCATGCACCCTCGTTAGAATGACAATCATGCTTCGCCATCCAATGCCAACAAGCAAAGCCATCATTTAACCCCAGACCCCACAACGGAACTTAAAACGCATGACTGGAGAATTGCCGGATAGTGCTAGGTACAGTGGTCACGGCGTTAGGAACTCAATCACATGGGTGAAATATCTGGAAATGACGGACTTTGTGCAAAGATGAGCGGGTAAATTGAGTCCTTTGAGGCAGGGGCTAACAAATGATTAATAAGAGATCTGGCAAAAGAGTGGACAAAGGAAAGCTGGTGTTGCTGCAATCGGGTTCAGTCAATCGGGAGCGATTGGCAAACATCAAACGCCTGCTCCGTATGAAGGACAACCTCATCTCCACAATGGGATCGGCAAGCCAGCAGCTCAAAACCGCATCACGTCTACAAGACTCTATACGTAAGTCAATTTGTCGACAAAAACCCTCAGGACTCATTGCGCGACTTCTTCCCTGGCGCAAGTGCCGGAGACCGAGTTATCCCACGTCATATTGTCACATCGCATCCACGGTTCTACTCTCTTGCTTCGAAGCTATGCAACGTTGTGTCTATAGTCATCGTTTCTATCGTTCCGCTTTTCCATTGTTTACGCTCTATCCCTGTCGCCTTGTTGTGCTGGATGTCTCCGAGCCATCACGAGACTTTTACAAGACTATGATAAATCGTCCAACGAGAGCCTTCAAAGCTCGTCCGAATGGGGCCAGATCAGCTTGGTCTAGAAGGTGCAAAATATACAGATATCGAAGACAAATGCTCTTCTCGCGAAGACCTGATTCCACTGACAGCAGTTCACGCGTACCCACCACATACACCAAACTTACTTGGGCATGTATTTGAGCTGTTCGAGAAAGACGTGACTAGTTTCTTCAGTTCAAGCTTTCCGCTGTTGAGATGTTTCTGAGATACAACTGCATTCTATTCCAGCATGCCATTCTTCATCCCCGATCGTTGCGTGTATAGCTGCATCTATACCCTAATATCACTACATGGCTCAAGCGCTACCCTCGTTCCACCTCACCCATCATTCGCTTCAGCCTTCTTGGTCGAAGAAATTGAGACCCAATTCACTGCGCCAAGTAACTTGGTACAAGTTCTAAGGAAGCCACTGCTGGATTCCGGGTCACGGAATCTTCTTCCACAGGCGCCAGACCCGTCGCTTACATCCGGATCTCCGGATATGGCGATCACTAGGCTATGGCGATTGGATACTAGTGTGTGCACTTTACAGACGGCCTCTGACAAGGCCGTCCAGAAAACTGCGGTAATCCAGCTTCCGAATTGGATGCTGCCATAATATCGGACACGAAGTGGTTGTGCCCAATCATTATATGATTTATATTAACCCCATATTCCAGCGACAACAGTGAACAAGTTTCTGCACCACCGGCAGTTGTCCAGCGGGTGGCGAATCTGGGGGGTGTTGACTCTGGTTATAAGAACTTCACTAGGGAGTACATCACCGCTTTGATTCTCTGCGCCCTCGTTCACTAACCTTTTCGCTTCTATATACCTCCCTTTCTTGAGAAGTGCATCAAAAGAATTCAAAGTCGAAACAGAACAGTCAATATTCACGATGCAGTGGGCTACTCTCGCCGCCGCCGCGCTCTTCGCACAGAATGCCGCCGCTCAGAACATGTTGCGGTTTGCTTGCTCACAGCTCGTCGTTGAGCGTACGGATCCCCTCGTTAACCCGGGCATGAAGTACACCCCACATCTTCACCAGGTGAGCTCTGCCTAACGGAATAAAGATTCAGGAGGAACTGATCAGAGATATAGATTGTTGGTGGAAACTCATTCAATGTGACCATGGACCCGGTCAATGACCCTGCTAAGCTCTCGACTTGCACATCCTGTTCTTTTGTCCAGGACAAGTCCAACTATTGGACTGCTGTTATGTTTTTCAAGGCGAAGAACGGAACCTATACTCGAGTCCCCCAAACCGGCAACGGTGGTCCCCAAGGCAAGCTTATCAACAAGGGCGGTCTAGACGTCTACTACATCCCGAGCGGGAAGACGACTGCATTCAAGAAGGCAAGAACTATCACCATCATAAACAGGCTCTGAATGATGACTAACACTGAAAAGGGTTTCCGAATGCTTGCCGGATCCGCTACCAACACCGACCCCAAGAAGGTTTCATCTGGCAACATCTGCCACAGATGCTGGACTTCCCCCAACGAGAACACCTTCGTTGGTGCCCAACCTTGCTCTGGCAGCGACACTGTTGAGATCCCCGCCGACCCCAAGTGTAAGATGATCAGGCAAACGATTATCTTCCCTGCCTGCTGGGACGGCAAGAACCTTGACAGCCCCAACCACCAATCTCATGTTGCCTATGGCCAAGGTGCCGGTGCCTCTGGAGGTGGTGCCTGCCCATCTACCCACCCCGTCAAGCTTCCCCAGGTCATGTACGAGCTCATGTGGAACGTGACCAAGTTCGCCGACAAGAGCATCTGGCCCTCTGATGGTTCAAACCCCTTCGTATACTCCATGAACATCGGGTAAGCATGACTTCTGTTCCACAGAAAGGTACTACACAGCAGCTAACAAATCTCAACAGTGGTGCTGCTGCTCACGGCGACTACGTTTTCGGTTGGGAGGGAGACTCCCTCCAAAAGGCCATGGACGGCGGCTGCAACCTCAACAACGCCTGCCCCAAAGCCGGCCTAACCACCCAAAGCGACGCTCAATATAGCGCTTGCAACAAGGCTCAACAAGCTCCCGAGCAAGTCGATGGCTGTAAGTGCCAAGCCATCAATACCCTTATTGCAATCATACACTGACCACCTCCAACAGGGCTCAAGGAGATGCCTCTCGGCGAAATGGCAATCAAAGCATAACCGCAATCAAGCATCCCACTCCGTCCGCCCAACCTCCCGGCTCATTCCCATGCACCCCACATTGGCACTCGGCACTCTACACCGTTCAGGCTATTTTAGTTCAAGCGGGCCGTCTCATTAATCGCTTCATGTGGGGAATGTCGCTTATCCGTGGGCCCTGTTGCGTGCTGGTCGCAGATGCATAAGCTCGCGTGCTTGATTGACGCTCATTGTTTCTTGGATTTCGCTAAATTAGTTCTGCGAGACCTTTTCTACGTAGGTAGCGTACTGTGTACTTTTTTGATTATTGGTGTGTGGTTTGCTTGGTGGATAGAGAATCTTATTTCCGTTCTTTGCGTGATTTTGAGCTTTGATTGATTGATCGATCGTGTTGCCTCTTGTTGTCGATGTGATGTTTTGCTATCGGGGATGAAGTTGCATTCCATTGCGAAGGTTTTACTCCGTTGTGGGTTTGGCTTTTGATGGTATGCAATGAATAGGCCGGGGCATTACTTTTGCTAGAAGGAGACCTGGCGATAGTGATGACGTCGATGTGTCTGTAGGTAGTAGGTGCAGCAGAGAACAAGTTTGAAACTTCATCATCACTGGCTTCGATGCTCACTGCGTACATAGATGGTACTGTACTGAGCGCCCCAACAACTCCAACAGCAATAAAAGGCGGCATAATTATTGTTACAATGCACATAATAATGTATTCTTCATACGCTCGAAAAAAGGTACAAGATAAGAAGATCGAAAAGAAACCCCGATACCGTCATAGTCACTCTACATAGTTCCGGTGATGTCACAAGTTAGTTTCCTTGGCTTATGAAACGCCATTCTTCGTCAATAATGCAGCCCAGTTCGAGTTCAGACCCTGAGAAAAGTCATGGCTCCATGCATTCGCGACCTCGTGCACGGCAATGGTTGAAGTGTTCGAGCCGGGTGATGATGGCTTCTGCGGCGAGTATGCGAAGGCTACACGTGAGGTGCCGGTGGGGTTGATTCGAGTGACGCCGCTGGTGCCGGTCCATTGGGTGCAGCCACGGCATAGGGCGCTGTATTGCCAGTGAGTACCATTTGCTCTGTTTCCGTTGCTGAGGAGCGTGTAGGATGCGCCGGTGTATGAGGAGGGTGTGCTGTGTGCGCTGGGGGCAAAGTATCAGTGACTAGTATTTTCTTCTATCCTTCGCTGACGGTAATGCGGTGTTTTGGAGTTGGTTAGGGAATGGGATGAAAAGGGTGTTCACGTACTTTGCCCATCGTGATGAAACGGTTGGCTTGTTATTCCCGTTGGGATAAGCAACGGTGAGTGGGTTCCTCAACATCGTTCCTCCCCAAGCCAGCCCGGTCCAGCCTACTTGAACCGGTGCTACAACTTGAATAACGGCATCATAGGGGCCAGAGGGTGGACCTTGGGGGAGTGCAATACGATAGACAACATTGCTTGAGAGTGAATAGGCTGCTTTGAACTCGGAGTAGGTGAAGCCTGTTTCGGGGTCGGTAAATTTGATGGCGGCTTCGCGTGTGCCAAGTACCCGCGACGGCCTGGCAGAGACTGGCGCGTGATTTAGTTGTGTCTTGACGAACAGATTATAAGTACGGTGTGGTCTGAACTCACCAATACCTGCCAGGGTCACAAGGCCGAGCAGAAGCTTCATTTCGAATGAGGGTTCCAAGTGATGATTCCGAGTGAGACGCTTCTCTTTTCGGACCAGCAATCAATTGACGTAAACAAAAAGAGAAGATCTCCTGTACCAAGATCTTGGAAGACGTAGGTGACAAATGTGAATCGTGGTACACTCAAATTCGAATCCGCGCCTGAAGAATTGCGGCACAAGGGCGCCTCTATATTAGTACCTTGAGTATCCGCCAAGCACAGAATCTGTCATTAACCACGTCGATTCCGGGTCTAGGGCTCTCTCAGGCCGTGATAAACAAGATTGTTGTGCACGATAGACTACAAGAACCCAGGCTCCGCACGCGTGACTATGCAATGATCCCTAACCCGCATCCTGGGTCAGGAAGAAGCATGTTAGCAGAGTCGCAAGCGAGGCTGTTGTTAGATTCCAAGAAAAGAATAGACATGTGGAAACGCAGTCACAATGATGCAGTGAGGCATCGTAAGAAGGCGGCAAGGTGTGGCAAAAGGTCATTCTGTGGGCGAAGTACGAGCTTGATTACATGTAACAGCGAATCATGGCGTTGTGAGAGGTCGAATGGGTTTAACCGTATAGTATGGATATTGAGAGTATATGGCCAATAGATATGAATACAATGGCGTAAATAGCCGAGAGGTGAATGAGCCCCATGCTTTGGCGGGGGTAGTGAGAAAGTGGGAAGAAACATATCAACAAACGTGTAAATTAAGTTGATGCGAGATGATCCCTAGCGTGACAGTGGTGCGGATGCATGTCCTTCTAGAAGGCGTATCGTGCATCGGAGGCCCTTGACGTTTCGGGCGTCTTGGTCGACTTGGGGCTTTTCTTTTCGTATTTTGAGCGGGCGAGTGGGCAGTGTCGAATAGAAAATGAGATATTACACTTTTTTTTGTAGCCGGTGGATGATAAGTGTCACACCTTTTCTCGTATCTCGTCCCCACATTTTGGACATGTGGGGGGGGGGGGGGGGGAATGCCCTTGGTAAAATAACACCCACCAAAACAATAAAAATGACAATTCGTAAAAAAATTGCAAAAAAAAAAAACCAGGTTCCCAAAACCAAAGGACCCAAAAAAAAAAACA